>JAAXOA010001112.1:0-17380 GCA_036561885.1 Salina celebensis
TCCTCACGATCTTATACAAAGAACATGAGAAGACGAACATGGTTTGCCCATCAAATCACACCTGAAAACAAGCTAAAACTATACAGGACAAAGATTCACAAGGAAGAGAAGAAAAAAATCACGAAAATGTTTTATGAAAAGTGTCTTTTTATGAGAGTATGGCTAAGTGTACACCGATTGAAACGAAATAGGGAGGAAAATAATTGTAAAAAACGCTTACATGGAGGACACTTATGTGCAAACACATTTCTACTGGTAGCATGCGCTCTCAGCTCTCAGTTTTAAACCAATTCACTCAACATTGTTTCTTTTTTTTATCTCACTCCAGCTTGCAATAAAACAGAAGGAAGAAAAAAAAAATTTTTCAAGTGCAAAATGGTTCATTATAAAAGTTTGCATTAGGAAAACTTTCTCCTTTTGATTTTTTTTCCGTGTTTACCTAACCTGTGCCGAAAAGTTTGCGCAAATCTTTGAGCTTTTTTTTCTCGTAGTTTCCAACACTTTCCATACTGGAACATGGAGTCACTAAACCGTAATTGGTTTTGCAACGTGTTTTTTATACAGTGTACTTTACACGCACAAAAATATCTTACTTCATGAGGCATTCTAAATGTTCAGGCCATTATGCATTTTTTTTTCTCGCCAGTATCTTCCGTTCCTTTTCCAGACTGTTTTCAAAGTACCTGTCTGGACCAAAAAGAGTAGGCAGGGAAGAAGCTGACAACCTGATATTAGCATTACGTTTACGTATTACGTATTACCTTTTACACACTCCTATTTTTAAAAAGGGAACATTTCCTCTAAAAACGTACCATTTTAACCCAAAACACCAGCTATCCCAGAGCCAGGACGTTTTCTCGTATAAAAATATCCAGCAAACTTTTTACGACATGCTCCTTTTTTGGTAGAAAGCCCAGCAAAAACCCTTTTTTTCCTGTCTGAAGCTTTCCGTCATCATTTTCTTCACCTTTTCAAGGTATCATCCTCCCTGGAAATTTGAGGAAGCGCGCACACACCGGCAGTAAAATAAATGTCCAGTTGTGTTCATTTTGAAAGGAAAATTGCAACTTAAACTGCTCTCTACATACATTTATCTTCAGAGACGCCGCCGAAAAAGGAGTAACATTTATATAACAAACTATTACCTTGCTCGCTACATAATTTTGATACAGAAGCAAGAAACAAAAAAATTATGTCTAAAGCTTGATACAACTTTATATGTTTTTTTTTCTCGTAATAACCGTACCATGAATGAGCAAACCACACATCCTGACCAAAGTGCTAAATCACTCACTCTTCCTCTTTTTTACTGGCATCCCATCCTTATCGTCTCAGTTGAATGAGTCCCATATTTTTCCAGTCTACCTTAATATCCTTTTCTTGCAGCATCTCTCAAACTAAACCTCACTATTTTTTGTGTCGGAAAACAACAGCCTACGTGTAAAACCTTACTCTGTATCTTTCTGATTTTTATTCAGAAAATTAGATTGTTTGCTGTTTTGCTTTGGTAGATTGCCGACTTTTTACACGGTATGTGTGTGGTTACACTTTCCCCTTAGAATCTGTTCAGTCATTGATAATAGGAAAGAATGTGCAATTTTCCAAGGATTACACGCTATTGGCTACAAATTTGACGATCAGCTCAATTTCTTGGATCGATCGAGATAAAAGTGTGCAAAAAAAGCAAACTTTGTATGCTGACTTTCTCTTGTTCACTCACTTGAGAAAAGAGAACCGTTTCAAGTTTCCTGTATGGTTTTTATTCAGCCAAAAATTGACATTTGAGCAAGTACATTACATATGGAGAAAAAAATTTGCATAAAAAGTTTCATGAAAAGATAGGCAGTTTACAACAAGTGTTGAATGTATCGATACACTTTTTCTTTGTGGGTTGGACACATTTTTAGGGGCCTGTCTGCCTACGTCTTTCTACTAAATCATTTTGCATTTTTTTACAAAGCACCTGTCAAAGCACTAGCTATGAACTGAAGCGGAAGAAAGTAGAAAGAGTCATTTCAGCTGGATTTTTACCGTTTTTTTAGCTTTCTCGTTGGAACAACAGTCATGACGTGGAGTAGAGCTTTAAGGTGAAAAAAAATTGATCATTTTTGCGTGAGAAATCTAAAGGAAAGCCATAAATTGCGATTTTTTTAATAATGAAAAAGGCTATTTACGTAGATGTCAGTGTTGGAAAGGAGGAGACATGCATTTTCACTGCACAAAAGACACACCAAGCCATTAGTCACTTTCAGAGGGAAAAAAGTCCAATGAAAAATATACGTAGGTCTTAATAAAAAGAATGAAAGTAGACTTTTTTTTCTCCAAATGTAGTTCCCGTTTAAAAATCCAAGTGGGTAACATTTTCTCATTAAACGGTGTAGGTAACGTTTTTACCTTTGAAAGTGAAACGAGCAAAGCTGGTCAAAAAAACCTAGCTTAAATATATGGGGACGAGATAAAAAGAGAAAATGGATGTAATGAGTTTTTCCAACAAAATGGCACATTTGTCGCAACCAAAAGTTCAACACTTTTCATTCCGCTGCATCAACCCACAATTTTAACGACAAAACACTCCGAGCTTTTTTGCGAAAAAGGGAGATGAGAACAAAACCAACACACATTTATCTACCGTTAAACCCCAAAAAGAAGCCGTTATGCGCATAGACACTTCAAGTATATTGATATGCACAAGCATAAAAGAAGGAGGATTGTATGGCGGTGGCAAAAAGCATGAAGCTATAAAATAGTTGCACCGTAATGGTTTCACTTTTTCCAATGAAAATCCTTTTTTTATACTAGAATTTACACACAAAATAGTGAAAATGATCGTGCAATAGCCTGGGAAAGAATGTAGGTAACATGTACAGAAAAGTATTTCATGTTGGAGAAGAATCCTTGGGAAAAACAGGAAAGATTCTGGAAAGATGTACAAAAATCGATATTGTGAATACTCGTTTCAATATATTTTCATTTTAGACTCGGGAATGAGTCAGTGTACCACAAAAAAAGGGCCATTAATGTGCACTCTGAGCATCATCAGTAATGACTGGGTTCATTGGTTTTAGTGGTGTTCACAAAGTGACAAGAAATGAGCATTAAAACACAGCCATGGAGTGGGAGCCTTCAATAAAATGTGACGATAAAGGCAGCGAAAATTAATTTTAGATTTTTTTGTTTCTAGATTTTATGTTAGGGTGAAAAGGAGCATGATCATGCTGATCAAGGAATTTTTGGTTTACGGAAACACCTGACTATACCTTGTCAAACCGTGAATCCTGCTTGTTTCTTAGTTTTATTCTTCCATATCAATACATTTTCTTGGTATTGGATTTTTATATAACTTTCCATTTTATGCTTATTCATCCATCCTCAGTAGGTTTTTGCTGGGGTTATTCCTCACAAAAAAAGTCGTATTAAGACTGAGCATCCAATAAATATCAATTCTAATGACTTTTAGATGAGATGATCACACACCATTGGCGTTTTTTGTAAAAATCTGTCGTAAGAGTTCAACATCTCTGTGCGAAAGACACCAGTGTGCGTTTTTTTGTGTACATTTTAAAGCTCACGCACATTCCTCCTGAAGTCATTATGAGTTTTTTTTTTCGCAATAGGCGCCCATTCAACCATAACCATTATCTATTTACGAAACGATGAAGACATGACTGTGCACATAAATATTCCAGAGCCATATATCTCAGAGGACAGGTCTCGAGGAGTTTAAGTGCGTCATCCATTAAACTAGATTTTGTTGGTGTGTGGATAGCCAAATAAACTATTTCATAAATCAGGCTGATCACACGTCCTGGGAAAAACAGCACATGGAAAACAAATAGAGAGAGAGATAAACACAATAGGGCCAGTTTTGCACAGATGGATCCACTCTATAAAAGCGCCTGTCATGGGCAGCGATACTTTCTCGTGGTGTGCTTTATAATGAAACAAGCACAAATCATTTAGTTACGAGTATTTTGTATTGAAAAGGTAGTTCAGTATAGCTAATTTGTGCCACACTATACATCATTCTGACCAGCAAGACAAACTCAAGTGCAATTCATCCTCCAGGCGATATTATTCCTCGACAATACAATGCAATTTAATAACAGAGTAAATAGATAATACTCTGTTTGGTATAGGGCATTATAGCAGCGTGTGAGTCTTATAAAAAAATTAGTTAGCCATCTTTTATTTTTCCAACACAGTGTGTGATTATGACGATGGCTCAAGTCGTAGATTGAGAAATGATTAAACACTAATTTCAAAGCGCCAGGAGCGGATACATTTATTCAGAAAGAGAAATAGGAGATAAGGAGACCTTGCAAAACGCTGTTTTTGCAAGCGGCTCTTCATCATAATGATTATAATGGTGATCAGTATGTAGCCACCAAAATATATGAACCACCAATGTTCAAATGAACATTATTGGAGGCAGCAAGCAACCACTTAAGTGTCTTTCAAACTGAGAAGTCGCCTGGGGAAGCAAATGTTTTTTTTTTGTTCAAGAGGAAGATTTTTGATAAGGAATTCTTTATTTTTTTCTGCATGAATGTGCGTAGATAGTGTAAAATGTGCAAAAGCATAAATAACGTCTAGAGTCTCGACAGTTACATATGAACGAGTCGATAAAGAATGTATATGCAAGAAAATATTTTCGCGTGGCAGTTTTATTAAACTTTGATAAAAAGTTGCAAGTTAGTGCCAAGGAAAATATACGTGAAGAAACCAAGTGTCTGTCAATATGTCGAGATATGATACTCCTTTAAAAACGGTTGATGGGAGTTCCTCTATTCATAGCAAAGACAGGCTTCTTGTCAGGAACTTGAAACAAAATTGGTTTTTACTTGTATTGATTTTAAAGTTCGATAGGAAAGGATGAACTTGAGAAATTGCATTTGTAAAGCTTTAATCATCTTCAAAGTCGAGTTGCCGTAGCCAAAAAATAACCATCACGCAAGTAGAGACATTCCGGTTGTTTTTATAATACATATATATAGTTTATCCTAACGAAGCGAAAAAACGGCCTCCATGCTAACACCATGTAAATTTTCGCCATGCTAACACCATGTAAAATTTCACCATGCTAACACCATGTAAAATATCCCCATGCTAACACCATATATTTTTTGCGCGCGAATTTCAAATACGCCCTCAAAACGTTGATAGGTTATTAAAATCCCAATGCTAATACCATATATAAATCCCCATGCTAATACAATATATAAATCCCCATGCTAATACCATATATAAATTCCCATGCTAATACCATATATAAATCCCAATGCTAATACCATGTAAATTATCTCCATACTAACACCATGTAATATGTCCCATTACTAATACCGTGTAAAATATCACCATGCTAACACCGTGTATAATAAATAATGCAATGCTAACACCATGTAAAATTTTTGTCTATATTTCCAAATTATTGTTTAATGTCAACCAATTTGTCATGATTTTGTATTATAATCACAATTAATCAGTCATGGCAATATTCAATAACTGTATATATATTTTAGGAACACAATATTCATAATAAATGACAGCCATATTGTTTTTGATGTTAAATTTTAGATGTTCGACCATTTTAAGTTCCTTTTGATTTAGTTGGTTGGATAACTCCGACGTCATCGTACAACAGTCCACAGAAACGGCAGTAGGAGTAAGTTGACTCTGAAATTTATAAAGTGTCAACATTAATATTGTTTCAAAATTCATAGTAACCGAATATATAGTATTAAATTCCAGTGATTCAACAGTATATTTGATAGTTTTACAATATTGTATTAGCTAACACCATATATATGTATGAATAGGTGCTTACCGTCTTTTGGGAAATGACAGTTCCCACATCGCTCCTTTGATGTAATTGGTTTACCGCATGATGTAGATGGACAAACACGGAGAGATGGTCTATGGCGGGAACCACAATGTGGACAAAACATAGAGTCAACAGTTCTCTAGAAAATAACATAAGATACCATTATTTTAAAGATCATATGATACGCTAACATAATATATCATACGCTAACATCATGTAACATATGCCACTATCATACATCTGACGCTAACATCATATATTCGTTGCTACGCTAACATTATGTTTGAGTATTTAGCATTATGTGTCTTACCCCTTTCTTCGCTTCACCATAGCTCCCTTTCCTTCGTTGCGGGGGCATAGTTACTTTGATGGAATGCGCAATTACAAGGAGATGGTTTACTTCCTTCTGAGATTGTCAATCTTTGTAATATGTACAGTATTATCAGAATCAAAGCAACTGGGATGAGAGTGATTACTGTGTAGTAAATAGTTGTTAGGTATAGCCGCCTGAGGTAGTCTGCAGAAATAATTGTGTTTTGGCGTTGAACCTATAAGATAGATACAGATTTTACTCGCAAATATTCAAGGCTATTCAATATTCTTACACTGTATTTTCTATTATACCGTTTATCCCATGCAAACACCGTTTCTTCCATGCTAACATCGTATATTACATACAAACACAATATATCCTATGCAAACACCACATATCCTATGCAAACATCATATATCCCATGCTAACACCGTATATTCCTTTACAAACACAAAATATCCCATGCTAACACCGTATATTCTTTTTACTAACACAAAATATCCCATGCTAACACCGTATATCCCTTCACAAACACAAATTTTCTCATGCTAACACCGTATATTCCTTTAACAAACACAAAATACCCCATGCTAACACCATATATTCCTTTAACAAACACAAAATATCCCATGCTAACACCATATATTCCTTTAACAAACACAAAATATCCCATGCTAACACCATATATTCTTTTACCAAACACAATATATCACATGCAAACACCGTATATCCCATGCTAACACCATATATTCCATAGTAACACCATATATTTCTTGACAACACCACTTTTCTTTTTCAGACACCTTTTATTTCTTGGAAACACCACATATCTCATGCAACACAATATCATACATATAACTATTGTTACACTTTCACTAAAACCAATAGAAACATGCCATATTCATATATAACACTATATAACAGTTAATTTAATCATATCGCCCAGTCAATCCACAAATAATCACAACTTAAACTTTATAAACATTATATAACTCTTGACGATATCACATAAGCTATGTTTCGTTTATTGCACAAACAACCACATGATAACACTATTTCACATCTTCAAACACTACAATTTCTTCACAAACTAACACCACTTAACTCTTACATCAAACATTTCATTTAACTTACCTGTCTATAATCGAACATTCCCTCTGAGTCAGAGTCTGATGAGTATGTAGACTGTGTTGAACGTTTTGAGCGTCTTGATAACATGTCAGCGCTTCAAGAACAATATGGCAAATGAGGACTTTTTTATGGGGGAGTTGCTTATATACCGCATATTTAATGGTGTTAGCACCTTCAGGTGCTAACACCATATTGCATATTTGAACCCGTGCTAATAACATGTTTACTATGCTTATACTAATATTATTCATTATTTAGACGTATTTGACATAGTTTTATGCGAAATATGAATGTGTAAGGTTTTGCATTAGCTATTAATGTTATTTCATTCTTTATTGATTTTAGTTTTAAGTTAATAACATTAGGGTGAATATTTACATATTCTACAGAGATTCGCTCGAGTCATATTCTTCTAGCATTTCAATATCGTCTTCTGGAATATTTATGATATCGAAGTTTTTGTGTGTTTTTGGCCTTATTGATAGATTACTAAATTCAACGATGTCCGGTGAATATGAATTGTCACGCAATAATGCAACAAAATGATTTGGTTTATTTGCATGTTGGGTAATTTTCACGAACCCTATGTAAATTGGTTCCTTATCGCTTTCTCTAGGGTTATATCTGTTACTAGTAATGGCTTGATCGTAGCTTAGGCCAGTAATCACAAGAATGGGTCTCACAAGAGCGAATGACATAGCAGATATCATGACAAAGTCTGTCCAGCAATGATATGACAAAATTTTAAGCAATAAATGAGAAGCAGGCTGACCATATCGTGAAAAAAATGATTCGTACATCTCGTATTCGCTCACAACTTTATATGAAAGGTACAATTTTAAAGAATTAGATAGTGAGTCATTACCAATCAAATTATACGATATGGAGTGATAGAAACATCTTCCATCGCCAGATGTATTAACAGGTTTATATAATTTTCCACAATCTGTGAATGTCATTGTATTTAAGGCAATGTTTTGTTTGTTGTATACACATATAGTTAGGTCTTCAATGAGTTTCACCATGGTTTCGAATTCTATTCGGTAATGTGTTATGTAGTGTCGCATGGATGACATTGCGCGTCCAACCTGGTCCTCCCACGTTTGTAATACAACTTCATTTATGTTCTCGGGTTGTAAAAAGAGTGGATCACTTACATGGTATATACTCAGTACAGTTTTGTTAATATGGTCAAGGAACTCGTTCATGAATTTTGTTCCAAATCTTATTTGATTTACTTGACTGGTGTTATTACTAACACTATTTGAGAATATTTGTTAGGTCGGCTGAGGGCAACAAACCCTTGTCCGCTTTCCCAAAATCCTCGATCTAAATCAATATAGAGCTTACCCGTTGCTGTTGTTCCTTGAACAGAGTGTACTGTGGTCGCATACCCCAAAATCAACGGATATTGATATCTATAATATGAATGTCCACCCAATTTAAACGGTTGCCTTATCTTGGTAATAGGCATCTGTTTGGAGGGTTCGTCTATGTCTGATAGAATGATGAAGCTTCCATCATTTGCCAGACGGAACACTTTTGCCCTTTTTGAGTTTACCCACCCGGAACTTACATCCATATTTCGTAGAAGTCGAACAATGCATCCCTCTTTTAAATTAAGCATTTCGTCCCATAATTTTGGAACATATCGTCGAATATTACTTTTGATAAAGGAGCTCACAACTTTATTCGTATCGCTTTCGTAATCTTCAGCTTTGATTGAAACGACTTGACCTGGTATTTTTGTGAGAATTTTTTCATTGTAAGATTTCATTTTTGCGCGCGTAGCGGTAACAATAAGAGTATTATCATCGGTTTCAATACTTGACACATGTGTGTACCTTGAGCGCAGGACGTTTTTGTCATTGTCGGTCATCTGATTTATACGTACTCGATTTAATAAGTTTGAAAAACTTTCGTCTTTTTGCCGTACAGTTTCCTTTAGTAATAAAATGCTAAATTCGTTTGGGTTTGTAAATACAGACTTTCCGATTGTTGGCAATTGACATGGATCTCCAATAAGAAATATGTGCTTCCCACCGAAAAGTGAGTTTGCTGTTCTTCCATATTCCGTCGTGGAATTGTTCAATTGCATTAGAAGGTCACTTGATAGCATAGAAAATTCATCTATGATGATAACATCTGTGTCCTCGATCACTTTAGCGGCAATGGTGCCGGCTTCTAGATAGCTTTTACCGGTTATATCCACTTTCAGATAGTAATGAACTGTAGTACCGCCAATTATGTGTGCTGCGCTACCTGTGGTCGCTAGAAGCATACAAACCATTTTCGATTCAATGAAGAGCGAGTATAGGGCTTTCGTTATGTATGATTTTCCCACTCCTGCTCCCCCAGATATAATTGCCATTATTTGGTCGTTATTGCGAATTCGTATCTGGACCCACTCAATAATTTGTTTTTGAGAGTTTGTCATGGACTCTATATACGTTTTTAATGGCTCATATTTCTGTTGCATATTTAGCATATTGGCTACTTCTTCAGAATACTCGGTTTCACTTTTTTGTGATTTACCTTCATTACTTGGCATTTGCTCAATCCATGGAATGACAATTGAATCGGCCAGTTGTTTTGTTACAAATTCTTGATCTACAAACATTTTGGCAAGTTCTATAACTCGGTCGACGGAAAATCCCATTCGTATTGCACCTAGCAAAGCAGATTTTGCTGTCTCTTCAGAGTCAATTAATCCCCTTAAACAACACTCTTCTACAAATGTTTTCGATACGTTCTCATCACTGAAAGGATAGCCATCGTCATTGAGGTCTTCTTCCATTATTGGGACGTTTAGCAATAAATGCTGTTCATAATACCTCTCAGTTTCGTTTCCGAAAGGTACCAAAAATCTCCAGCGTGGTACGGCTGCTTTACCACGCTCAACGTACTTATGACCCCGGTTAAAGTATACCTGTCTTTGGGACCGTACTTTTAAGCTTCTTTTCTTTAAATCGAACAGTGTTTCGTCTTCCTTTGGTTGTAGTTCTATTTCTGATTCATCATCAGTTATTTGCGATTCTATTTTGTTAATGATCTTTGTATTTGACGATACTACATCATAAAATCTATATAAGTCGACATATGTGTAATTGTTTAGTTCTTTCGGTCTAAATAAGTATTTATCAAGCAGCGTTTTGTAGTACACGTCTTCACTCTCGCTATTCAGTGGTAGATGAGATCTACGTTTCAACATTCTTCGTCTGGGTAGAAACTCACATGGTAAAAATATTGTTTTCCTTGAACATTGCACTTGATGGTATTGCAGTAGATGTGCGGAGCATTCAAGGATTCCAACAACTCTTGCTTTTACAAATCTTTCTGCTTCAGATGTGATGTCTTTTATATCAATTGATTTTTCCGGTTTGGAAACGTATTTGCAAAGATATGCCTCGATTCCATTGAGCGTAACTTTCTGAACGTTAATATGACCGTTCCAGAGCATTAGAACATGTAGATTGTAGGGAACAACATTTTTGTCTTCTTCAGAATGGCGCATATACTTATATCCCATTTTTGATTCATTGATTTCTTCACTTATTTGAATGTCGTATGGAAACCCATACTTACATTTTGAAAACGCGTCTTTCTTACAACTGCCTACTACACATGAGTGCATTTGGAAGGTTTTAACGTATTCCCTTGCCACTGATGTTGGTTTTTTAATATCTAATAAATTTCCAGAATATCGTGGCATTTCCGCCATTACAATGTCGTTAGGGATTGAATCCTCACAAAGCCATAATATCATATGACAATGCAATGCACCTCTATTTTGGTATTCAATTCGATACCAGTAGTCAAGAACCTCGCCGAAGGGACCCTTTTTGTTTTGGATGCATGACGTCATGAATAAGTCGAGTCGTCTGTAAAATGCTACCACTGTTTCAACTGGGAAATTTACTACGCTTTCTCCTCCAATTGCTGGCTGCATGATTGGCTGATTTAATGCATTCAATTCTTTGGTTGATATTTCCCCGCATACTTTTTGAAGTTCGAACCAATTATCATTTTGTGTTAAAGTTACAAACAAATCTGGCTTTCCCAAATCCCTAACTAGTGCTAATAGGTCCAATGTTCTTGCTCTCCAGTACGTTTTTGAGCCAGGTACTGTGCTTGGCACAGTTGAGCCATATTTAGAATTATTGTCGGTAATGTCTTTGGCTTGAATTTTATTTACGAGGTCACCCACATTAACCGTTCGTTGTCGATTGTTTACATATAGTATTCTTTCTTTAATGAGGCGGTCATACCAGAAAAATAAAAATTCTTTATTTTTTCTAAACCTTGAATCAATGTTAAGTAGCCTATGTTTTACGTATGTTTGCTGTTTTAATGCAGAGTTACGTTTCCAGCTACCAGTTCCAAATGGAAACAAACGTGGCCATCGCTTTGCCTCCAAGTGTGGATCTGAGTAATTTACGTTTATTATGTTTCTTATATCTGTAAGTTTGTTTTGCATTGGGTGTTGGATTCCAAATTTGTGGTTATGAGGTTGTATTTCATTCTCCATTTGAACATCTTCGGCAGACATTAAAATTCCACTCTGTTCTTTACCAACGAATGCGGGCATGTTTCCTTTGTTAATCTGTAAGACGCGTTCTTCAGGGCGCACATTGTGACGTGATAATAAATATCCATATATTGTCTCGTAGTTTGATAGAAATGCAAGGTATAAATGATTGTTTTTTCGGAGCCATGTAAGTGCACGCTTTATTTTTATATTTGATTCGTCCGTTTTTTTGGGTCTTTGAACATTGTAGTATGAAGTGAAAAGCTTATGATAATCCACGTCGCGCTTCTTACTAATGTTGCATTCTCCTTGCCGGTGCTCGAATATTTTTTTGTGTGGGTTTTGAAATTGATACATATTAGAAAAAACACCACATAACGCAATTTGATTTTGTTCAAATTCATTTAGGTGGAACAGCTCTGATGGAATACAGTTCAGTTTTTTCTCATTTGAACCTAGTGAGTAATCATTAGTCCATTTTTCGTTTTTGTAACATTCTACACACGTTAGATATTTTTCGTCTATTTTATAAATATACTGATCGTGTTGTTTAATTTCATTTACTGTGGGCGAATTGTTAATGGGTTCTATCATAAATTTTTGATTTTGGTTGGTTTTTGGTCTAGTAAATATCATGCCGCAGTTATGGCAGCAATCTTTTAACAAATTTGTGTATGACAATGTATGATTTTTAGATGCGTATGCCTGCATCATCTTATGGTTAATATTTGTCATTGTGTCTACCTCAGAGAGACACTCAAAACTATGGTTACTTTCCAGTTCTCTGAGGGAATAGTAATGCTTTAATATTATTGCGTCTATGCCAGCAAATTCAATCCCAAGTCGTTTTTTATAAAATTCCTTGAACACACTAATCGTTAATTTGGCAATGTTAACAGCGATTCTTTTCCTACCGTCTCTTATTTGTGCGCTTCGTATGTACTCTGCATGACCAATAGCTGCGGCTAACATTGTGTCCAGGTTTTCATTCCATTGCTCAACTAAGTTTGTACTAAATGAACTTAATGAAATTAATTCATTTTCTTGCTCTAGCGTTGATTCGTAATGATTCTTCAAACTCTCCTTTGTGCCTTCAAAATTAGGAAAATAGTTTTGAAAGGTGTAGAATATTTTTTGCCAATTAGGACATCCTTCAACAGAAATTAACTTAACCAATCTAATTAATGTTAGTGTTTCAATTTTTGTCATTCTATATCCGATATTTTGTTGGGTCTTTTCGTATTTTATTTCAGTGGGATTAATTTGTTTTTCATTTGATATATCATTTTCAGTACCACTTAATGATTTGCATTTCATCCGTAGATTGTCTGCCTTTCCAGTGTATGTAGGATTAAGTTTTTTAAATTCTTTAAGTTTTTCACTCCATGTGTGGTTAACTGATTCCGGATTTGATCCAGCTACTGATTTTAGATCATTGCAGGCTTTTTCGGACCATGTGAATCGTTCATTTGTATTAATGGAATTGTACATTTTTCGTAAATGATTATAAGTTCCTGAGAATGTTGGATTTAATTCTTGAAATTTTGTAAGCTTTTCACGCCATGTACATTTTTTGTGTTGAGTTTCAATCTCTCCAATTAGTAGTAAATCATTGCGAGCCTTTTCGTTCCATTCGAAATTTGATTTTGTCGCCATGTTTTTTGCTAAACACACAAATATATGATTGATTTTATGCTATTATTTATTGATGAAGCTTTCAGTACAACTTGATTCATGTATATATTTTTATTAGGTGAGTTTGTACTTCTTTGAATCACTTTTATATGGGAATATTGCAGTTTAATGGCTATGTAGGGGAACTTTTTTGTGACGGGTGACGTTTGCTGGTATCGTATAATTTTTGGTATAGTTTAGGTACACTAAATTTGATGATTATTTTGTTTCATATAACCTTTCATAATATATTAGGATCATTAATAATGGTGGTATTTCATATTTTAAACATTTTCGTGAATAGCATATTATTAAATTGTGACATTGTACATTGCGCAAAATTGTTCCATATAACTTCAATTCATTACTCCAGATTCATATATAATTTCAATTTTTAGATCATTCTTCATAAAATTAGTCTGTGTGATCATATATTTGTGCGTATTATCATATATGTAATGTGTATATTGGCATAAACTGACCAGAGTTGCTGTTATATAAAACACAGCTTTATTTACAATTGCATAATATACAATGTCATTTTTACAACCTGCATTTAAGACTTATGGTCAACTGAATTACTCGTAGAACGAGTATTCAGAAATATAGTTTAGAACTATATTTTATTATTTTTGTGGAATTAGATGTTGAAGTTTTTAGGAGGATCCAACTAAGTGGAATATTTGTTTGTGTGGCTGTTTTATGAATAACTGAAATTTGGGAGTTTTCATAGATATTGTGTTCAGTGTTTTTTTATAATATTATTTGGCATGCAGAATACTCATTCGGACTTGATGTCAGGCTTTTTCTATCATTGAAATGTTTATCAAGAATGAGTAACCTTCTAATATAATTTAAATAAATTGCCTTTCCTGTTTGCTGGAATTCTCAAAAACATGTTGCATTAACGAACAACTTCACGTATAATATCAATAGAATGTGTATGTGGGTTTGATTTTATTTTGTTCATCGATTTGTCTAGGGGAGGATTTTCATAGTTTTTGGGTACAGCGAAATCCTGCGATGTCACACAGGAAATTGTTAATCTATGCTCTTCATTAAAGGTAGTGGATAAAATCAAGTTGTTTCGCATATCTGACTAAATACGCGTATTCACTCCGTTTTCCTTGCTAAGCTTTGTTGTTAGATTGTATAGAAAACAGCTTAAGATGTGTTGGATTTCATATCAATATACAACAGATCATTTGTATAAAATCTAATTCAGATAACTTCAAAACTTATTCAGATTAAGTAGATGCCCACTCGGTAGCGAGAATATTGTGCACAAAATGTCCAAGTTGCATATAAGACATGTATGAAAAGAGAATTCTCTCATATACACATACATTTTTATCTTGATATTTTGTAGAAACTATCATGGTCTTAGTGAATTGATAAGCGATTTCCTGTTTAAATTATAGCGATGTTAGAATGTACACATTAGGACAGCATACATATTTTTATTTCTCGTGTTTATGGATTTTCAATCTTATATTTGTCAATATTTTTGGAAGCAAACTTAGCTACTATGATAAATAAGAGAATGTTTTAGTATTGAATATATGGTGTTAGTATGGAATATCTGGTCTTTGTATGGAATATATGGTGTTAGTATATAGTTAGAGTGTTAGTACGGAATATATGGTGTTAACGTTCACATGAAATATACGGTGGTTGATGCAAAGTTACTATGATATATACTACATAGTATCATATTGTTATTAATAATATGTTCATATCCAACATATAACGTAACAATGCGAATATATTTGTATGTTTTTTATACTTCAAGATTGTCTAGCTATTCATCATGAAACTGGACTTTGAAAATTTATCATATGTGTCGATTGTGCAAGACTTTTTATCTATTCAATTTAAACATTTTTTAGAATTTTAGAAATGAATTAAGTGCGGAAATAGTTATAGCTTAGACCATGTTAATAATGACGATAACCTAAACCTACCATTGTTAATTAAAATACGCTGAGACTACAATCAAATATGTTTGAGCTCTTTCAATAATTGGTGGCCCTTAAAAGGGCCGTTGGGTTATATATTCAAGTAGGAGTTGTCGGTCGGTCTGGGATGTTGGGTATGTGTTTCGGGTCTATGGTCTGTCTCTGCATTTTGGCAAATGTCTATGGAGTGATATTGGAAATTTAAATTGTTTTCCACATTTGCTACATGTTACGAATGGCTGTTTGTGGATTTCCTTATGAACACTTTTAAAAGAAGTGTTGTTTAAGGTTTGTCCACAAACATCACACGTTAACATTCTTTTTTCACTTGGAATATAAGTCCCGTCTGCAGTAACAATGGAAATTAACAAACAATTTCCTTCTCCACAGTTATTGGCAGGACAGCCAATAACGTCAACTCCTTGAGCTTCTCCACGCCGTAGTTGGATATGTGCATCCATGCACATTTTATGAAAAAGATGTTTTTTATCACACCCGTTTGGGGTAACCCAAGGAACTTGGTTCAACAAGTGTTGGCCACAAATATTGCAGTTTATTTGTGCACTCTCCAGTTGGTCTCTCTGTCTCTCTACTCCAATAACGTTTTCCTCAGCCATGATGCTATTTTTGAAGTTACTGTCCGGATTGTTAGTTGAAAAGTGATGAGTCTTAGGCGAAATTTTAGGAATTAAATACTTTTTCATTGAGTAAGAAATTGAGTTGAGAGGTACGATGAAGATGCATTTTTCATGTAGGAACTACAAACATTAATTTGCATGCTAATCGGTAGATAAAGTTTTTTTTTCTGTTGGTATGAAATATGCATTTTGCGTCGGACCACTCAACTCCATTTATTACTCATGAAAAAAGTATTTATTTCCAGGAATATCTGCAAAAACTACTCACTTTTCAACTAACAATCAAGACATGAACATCAAAAATAGCATCATTGCTGCTGTAAACTACTGATATGGAGTTATCAAAATTGTATGATTTTTTTTACATGTGGCAATACACTAATATGCATGGTTTTGTTATATGCCCCCAAACACTAACCGCTTGCGGCTATGTTTCTAAAGATAGATTTTATTAGCTAACAAGATGGACTGATGTGGGCGTTATTGTTTCTAGTTTTGCATACATATTTATTAGATGCAAAAAAAAATCATCCAGCAAAGTATAGAGAACAACAATGAAATACGTAACAATGCTTGGGATATAACATTACAGAGATATACAACTGTATCTGATGTACGACTTTTTATATGAATACATTTTATTTATCTATATTCTTATCCTGCTATGGATAACTTCTTCAAGTTGAAGCTCATGGCTCTGCAAATGTGCAACACTTACCACCATCCAACTTTTATGTAGTTTGTAACTTTTGCTGGCAGCTCTTGTACTCTAACTGGTGCATGTTAGAAAGCTCGTGTTGAAGTTTCAGGTTGCTCTTTTTTCCATGCTTACTACATACAATGCCCTTTGGCATGTTTAACGAGATTCCCATCACATCAACTTAACTTTTCAACTCAACAGGAATCGGGAGACATGCGAAAAGTGAGCCGGAGAGAAAAAAAGGACTAACAGGAGCCCCATTTTTATTCAATCTAGTTGAAACATTTTATGTATTATGTAAAGATAGAGGGGCTGCTTTCCAATTTTTTTGCTATAAAAGTTTGCAAAATGGACATGCATTGTGATGTTCATTCTGTCTGCTAAAATGATTTTGATTGCATGTAAAACGGCAAGGCATACTAGGGTTAAAAGTTTTTTTATCCTTATACAAACTGCAATTGAGTGACAAAAATGGTAAAAAAGGAAGTTATATGAATGTCGAAAGTGAGAAGTGCACTGGTTTTCTAAAAACCCCTGTGAAGTGGCACATTCTATCGAAAAAATCTTGTCAAGCTACATCTCGTATTCATACAAACTCTTGCAAGTAAAACTGATTT
>JAAXOA010001113.1:0-17378 GCA_036561885.1 Salina celebensis
ATTAAATGACAAAACGAAAAATTAGATTTACGATGTTTTGTTCATATAAAAAAACACACGTATCTCCCATGTTATAACTTTTTTATACGACTACTATGGCCTTGCGCTTCTTTATATTGGATGATTTCATACAACAAAGATTTAAAAGTAGGCAAAAGTATTGTACTCGCTGAAAGCAAGTAGTACATGTGGATAGTTCTTGTTTTGTATAAGATATTTTGTTCACACTCATCTGGTCTGTGGCTCTTTTCCACGTTTCCCGAGGAGGTATCACATTTGTACTACTATTTTTTTAGTTAGCTACCAAGTCAAATGAATAAATGACATATAAGCGTCAGACAAGGAACCGACGACGTACTCCACTCTTAAAAAAGAACCATATCAGAATCCTTTTTTTCCTGACGAGCTTACCTGAAGATGTTTGTTATGTGTGTGTAAAAAAATGCTCACATTTTGTATGTGCATGAGTGAACAGACACACTCGCAGGAAAGAATAAAATAACAATTTTGTGGGAAGATTACATTATATTTGTAATGCCAATTCACAGCTATTATTTTACTCGTCAATCAGTTACAACGTAGGATACGTGGTTATCCGATTGGGAACAGTAAAACAGAGTTTTTTTTGCACCATGGACTAAGAAAGAGTTGCATGTTTTTTTTATGTATTGTACAAAAATAATATTGTTTTTGTCGTTCATGGAGTTGTTGAGTTTTAATTAAGTGAAGGTATATGGGTAAATGTGAGTGTATTAGTCGTGAAAAAAACCAAGAAGTCACAGACGTTCAATATTGATTTGGGGCAAAAATCTAATTAAATATTTTGGAGAAAACGGTAAATAAGTACTTATGCGTACAAGTAAAAAGAATACTTTAAAATGTACTTAAGGTGAAGTCCATTAGTAATAAAATTTTGATTTTCTCGATGCAGTCAACCTTGGACATTAGTTGGGACGAAAGCTGAAGGTGCTTGCGGGACGATATCGACAAAGCGAAATGACAACAGTTGTTTGAGGGATTTTTAAGGTACGTACGTTTATAAACACGTTTAATAGACAAAAGATGAGTTAAATTTACTTACGAGTGGTTTTCTTTGTTGGTTTAAAGTCTAGGAAGTCTGAATTCGCACCGTGGAGTGATTAGAAAGTTGAATTGCTAACTTGTCAAGTCTGTGAAGTCAGTAGGATCATCTGATTGATGCCAAATTAGAACTCTGATCGATCTCATTGAGCCATAGTTTATGGATTTGTTAGCATCGATCACTTTTAAACTGATTACAACTAGCTTTAAT
Organism: Salina celebensis; assembly: GCA_036561885.1. Lineage (NCBI taxonomy): Eukaryota > Metazoa > Arthropoda > Collembola > Entomobryomorpha > Paronellidae > Salina > Salina celebensis. Next base: position 1,292 of record JAAXOA010001113.1, read on the forward strand.
TGTGTTCTAAACTTTAACCGGACCCGTGTTTTGAAAATCAACTTTGAGCCGTTAATCTTGTGACCAGCTGTCAGTTTCACGCGTCAAAACTTAGTTAAACATTTGGTGACAAGTGTAGTAGGAAACTGCTCAAGACACTTTTAAATTGCCTAACAATTTTGACTTGCCAAGGTTTTAAAATATTGGAAACCGCCCGCTGGGCATGGGTAGTAGTCGTTGGATCAATAATGGGTCCCAGAAACCCTCGTAGAACACTTAGCTATTATGGAGTGAAGAGGAGGAAACGGGATAGAATGTTCACGGTAAGCAAAAAATAAACATTTTTTTTTATATTTTTTCACTTTTATAATTCTAGTTTTGAAACAATCAAAAACGTATCCAAACCTTTTAAGAACATGGGATTCAGCATTCAGCAATCCTAGTGCAAACAAGCAAGAGTAAGCAGAGGATCTGATCAAAACATATAATGGCACTGACCCCGTTCCCAGTAAATTTAACAATTTTAATGTGGGGCTTCATTAAATTGTCATAATATTAGAAAAGACTGCCTTTAGCTGTTTTAACCAAAATTACTCCAAAATGAATTAATTTTCAATTTAAAGGACTGAGAACTTTTCATTTGCAATCTCGGGAAGAATCTAAATGTGTTAAATACGTGACAAATTACAAAAAAAAATCTTCGTTAAAGTTTTAATGTTTCATGGGTTTCATGACTTCCTTTGCTGGAAAAACGTATGTGAGGTGAAGTCATTGTCAAGGTCAATAGTTGTTGCTTTCATCATTGTTTTGCTTTGAAACCTTGCACAATAACTTCGCAGAGCCAGGAACGTCTACTTAATTGCATAGAGCTCTTATACCTTTGCATTAGAATAGGTTTGAAATGGTTTAGACAAACAAATATGATTAATCGAAGGTCATTCATTATGATGATCTCATATTATTAATAGTTTTGTGTGGGTAGACAATGTTAAATGCGTATGGAATATGCACACGAACATACTACGCAGTGTGCATCCAGCCAACCCATGAGTTGGGGTTTTAAGCTTACGACACTACACAAATATGAAAATTGCAAGCTTAGGGGAAAAACATGCAAAAAAGTGTTTCTTCAGACGTAAAGCTTGATTTGGAGCCCACATCCGCTCTTGTTTTCCTCTCCAATTCTTTAAAAAAATCCTAAGATGCATGCAAATGATGAAAGGGACCAGTATGATCACACCATTCACAACACTTCATAAGAACATTCATCATGCCTGCCTGTTGCATTGATGCTGAAAACTTCTTTAATAAACTACCTTAACGTAACAGCATCCAGGGATTAGCTCTTCTGGGTTGGCCCAAAAAACCTTACTACGGTACTTCTTTCCGGTTTCATGTTAATAGTGTTTAGTTCTTTAAAGGTGATGATAATGTCATAAATTGTAAATCGATAAAAGACTGGAAAACCTGTAACAAAAAAGGAGTAACCTTCATAGGTGCAAGCACTACCAACTACTCTGATTGTTTTATTATTGCAGTATAAAACACTATGACAAGGCCATAATTGCGCAATATTGAGTAAAATACACATTTGACATAATTTATGATAGCATACGTGTCGGTATCGGTATTGATTACGTAAGGATCGTTAAATTGGTTGTAGTTTATAGTGTGTCATCGATTGGTTATTGCGTGTGTAGTGTAAAGGTGTCAGTAACACTCATTCATCGATTTGAAACTGTATATTTAAAATTGAAACTGTGTCTCAGTGAGAGCTGCGCAAAATGCGATAAGATGTGGGCTGAGTTACTGAAGTGGCGAATTGAAATTTTAATATTACTTTGTGTGGGAGTAGCCAACACGTGCGAACGGCAGTGGAATGTCTGTATGTTTCAGTTTTCCCGGTTGTTTTTTTAAATCGTAAAGCTTCCCAATTTAGCATATCATAATTGAACAGTAGTAGTTGATGATACAAACATTATAATTATTTCAGTCAGCGAGAAGATATTATATTATTATGATCAGAGTTCAAAAAACCCGGAAAAGTAAATTCTGTATTCCGTCAAAACTAAAAATTCTAGCTGAATTCGTAACTGTATGACAATGTATTGATGTTTCAATCAAAAAAGAGATTGAACGAATGTTTAAGCATGTTTAAGCTGTGTGCGTTTATTGATTCCAAAAACTCGACTATTGAACTCTACCATTCTAATTTTTAAAAACGATCAATGAAGTCAAAGAATCAAATCCAAAACTATTATTTATGGCAATGCTCATTTTATATAAAACACTTTGCAACCGGTTAGCTCTGCAAACAGAACGTATTTGTGTGAATGCATGATTGTAGCATATTTATGTGTATTATCACACTGCTGAAAGTTAACAAAAACTACATTTTTGATTTTTGTTGCGGGTGAGCAGTAAAGCGTACAAATAACTGCATGGTTTCAGCCGGTATTTCAGGATAACAATGGAAATCTTGCGTATCTAACCGCTTGATATTCAATGTTAAGTAATGCGAACATAGTCAAGTTTTGTAATTTACAAAAAATTTAAAGTATGAAGAGCATGGGCTTTTCAGGTTTGACGGTGCATGTTCACAAGTCCGAAGGTGTTTTCAGTATTGCGGTGAAGTCTGATAGTGATATACAACATGTTTTGCATTACAACCAACCAAAATTTAACAACTATTCAGTAATGCGTATGAAATACATGTTTTGCTAAAATCCTCGAAAGACGACACGCAGCATCATTCACTGTCACTTGTACATGGTCTAGTGTCTTAGTGGCCTTTTGAATATTTTGGCATGAGTTTATAAAACCGATATAACGCTCATAGTTTAGTATCATTTCTCCTCGACATCCGAAACTACAGACGATGAAAATGCCAAAGGATTTTTGATGTCTTGATTATCGTTACATGAACAACAGTGGAAAAGTTTTACTGTCAATCTATGTGCTTTCGTAAATATAATGGAGTAAAGTGATCACAATCTGAGCTTTAACGTGTCGACTGTGTGTTTTAGCCCTGTTGTATCAGAAAGTACTGAAATATCTCACGGTTTACCTTAATCACGTTTGGGATTGCAGATTAGGTTGCCACAGTCATATAAAACTAACGAATTCAAGAAGATTTAGAGAAAAAACGTGGTGAAGCCAGACGATGTTGGAAGCTCGTCGGTTTCGTTGCAAGTTTTATAATGTTGACAGCAAATCCGTTCAAGTGATTCGGTATTATTCACGTTTTAGATGAAAAACCTAGCCCGCAGTGTTTGCAGTGCTAGTTTTTGTAAAAAAAAAAAACAAACTTGATCTTCCACATATTTTTGGGAGTGTACATGTTTAGCCATAAAAATTATACGATGTTATGTTTTCTACTAAACTAATCATAACGACAGTTTCAACCGAATGTGTCATAGTCTAACTGAAAAGCGTAAAACTAAAGTCAAGTAACATTTTCACTGATACGTATCCTTTTCTCGCAAATCCAATGCAGACAGCCAATAATATGACAAAATACAATTGAGCCAAAGTGCAAGCGTTGTTTTATAGGATTAGCATCAGTTTACAACTCCTCTATTACACAAAAGTAAAGAAAGTACGAAAACTGCAATGTCATTGTGTATGTTTATCTTGTCTGAATATCGTGTATCGTTATTACATGCATTGTAGATAATACTCCGTATAAAAAAATTTAACTGATCGAGCACGTTGTTCGCAAAAATTGACAGCATCACATAGCAAAAATGGGAATACGTTATTGCTGCATGTGAGCCTCAACAGGGATTGATTACTCTGCAGCAAAAGTTCTTTATTTGTAGGGAATGAAACTTGTTCTTAGCTAGTGTCATGCACACATCTACCTTGAATTACTTGTACTCAATTTTACTTATTGAGAAATCAAAGAAATGCACCAAGTAGTAGATTCATATCACACACAGCCTTTTCCATTAGAAGGTCACACGTCAGGTTTACATTTACATGGAACAAGACTAGGGCTAGCACTTGGTACAAAAATAGGAAGACAAATGACAGGATTTACAGGATAGAAATCTATGCATTTTATACTAAGCTTAACTTTTTATGTTAGCGTCTCATATATCGTTTACCAAGTAAGAGACTTCAGATGCACATGTGCTCAAGTGAACTGAAACTGAGCTCAAACGTTCTTTTTCCTTTCGTATTATTTCTAGACCTGGAAAATACTTGGCATCTCTCGTATTTTCTTAGTAGATCTGTTTTGACAATGCAAGGTGAAAATGCATGCTCAAACAGCCTAAAAAAAATCTACTTGTTTTGCTAAAGTGCAAAGTGTAAAACGATGATCTTCATCATAGATTGGACTTCATCAAGTCTGCATTCATTTTCTGATGAGAACACTAATCGAGTTAATCAAGCTGTTGACTGAATAAAAAGAACTAAACTTAAACAAATGTGTTGTTTAAACGGTCGACAAAAGTAGCGTGCTTTATATGACTTTACTTAGCTGAAGCTAAATGAAAATGCGAAAAGCATTCATCAACTTGCGTGCTAAGATACTGCACTACTATTTCAAAGAGAGTTTAAGAGAAACTCTTTGATAGACGTATTGAGTCTTAAACAGTGTGCGTTGTGATGTGGTTGAGTTCACGGATTATGTGTTGTACGCAGGTTTTTTAAAAACCTAACGGGTACTTATCATCAAAATACACTTATCATCAAGTCTGCATTCATTTTCTGATGAGAACACTAATCGAGTTAATCAAGCTGTTGACTGAATAAAAAGAACTAAACTTAAACAAATGTGTTGTTTAAACGGTCGACAAAAGTGGCGTGCACTATATGACTTTACTTAGCTGAAGCTAAATGAAAATGCGAAAAGCATTCATCAACTTGCGTGCTAAGATATTTCAAAGAGAGTTTAAGAGAAACTCTTTGATAGACGTATTGAGTCTTAAACAGTGTGCGTTGTGATGTGGTTGAGTTCACGGATTATGTGTTATACGCAGGTTTTTTAAAAACCTAACGGGTACTTATCATCAAAATACACTTAAACTTTGCAAATGAAAAAGGGAGCTGTCAGGTACGCACCAGATTATTCAGCTGTATTTCAAAGTTGCCCTACACATTACAGTGGCGATACCTGTATTTTCTGGCTTCAGTGTTGATATAAAATTGAAGCAATGATACAGCCGATTAAAAGTGCATTACTAATGTATTGTTCAAATTGTACAAAAATATTATGCACAATAGACTTATAGTTAAAAGTTCGACGAATTCTGTCGCTGGGTTTTAGTAGTGTAAATGGCAAAAGATAAAGTAAGTCGAGGTATAAACATTGTTATTATGCGTAATCCAACATAGCTCTGTAGCCAGCAGCGATTATTGAGTAACAGGACCATTGTTACGAGATCAGGTTTTTTAAAACTACATGAACAGAGCACGGCATGCTATTCTGATTGTTAAAACGATGTAAATCTCTGAGCAGTTTATAGACTGCTGCGTACGCAGTGCAAATTCCCTGTAAACTGCTCCACCACTTATAAAAGTGTATTATGCGTGTGCATCGCATTCAATCGTTTTGACAATGCGAACAATGGTAAAAATTTAACCCATCTTTTGGTAGCCCTCATTCCTTGGTTTTTTACGTGGTATTACATTCTTGGCATGAGTTAGTGAACTTGTGTCCATTAAACTATTAATTTACTACTGTGTAGATAAGCCTTCTGTACTTTAGTGCTCGGCTCAAGTGGTGTAAACCATCAGAAAAATTTGCAGTTCACAAATCAACGTTGTGAAGCAAAGAATTGATTTTTTTTCTGTGGTATCTATCCCACCTGAAATTATAAAATATATCTCCACAGTTGCCATAGGTTTTCGTGAGACGACTTTTTAGCTTTGTCATTTGTGCAATAATTCCTCACCCAATGAGCCGGAGAATTGTTTTGTGATGTTGTGTCGAGGTTGCTTTGGCAAAAGGTAATATAGGTATATAAAGTGAACACACATAATGTCTAATTCCTGTCGATAAGGTGCTTCCTTTATGGAAACTGTGGAGTGACGTGTTTTCATGCAACTGTCTGGCAGATTGTTCGAAAAATGATAAAATCGAGACACCTTTTCAGTAAAGTGCAAACTTCCGCAAAAGATACATCGAAAAGAATGTTTCAGTTTTCTTTTCATCAAAAGAATCCAATACGTGTAAGGAAACCCATAGGGATACAAAATTCTTGTGAAGAACAAATTGTTATTGTTGGCCAGTCGAGGCCATTTGGAATTGCGACAAATGTTTACATTTGGAACGGCTTTTATAAACATAAAAACCAATTCGGCGAATTGGTAAATGTTTATGAGGGTTTTTTCCCTAGAACGATGACGGCTGTAAAACGTTGATAGTGTCAATCTAATGATATCTCCACTTTGTGTTATACATCATATCAATTCAATTCTGATAACTTCCAAATCGCTATCAGCAAGTAAAAGTAAACACTGACAATTATTTTAGTACGTGTCTGAGAACATTGTCACATGTACATAACATGAGCATCCTCAGTCGGTTGCTTTCTGCTCCACCGTTCTGTTTTTTGCACACTTTGAAATGTGATATTAGAACAAACGGGCAGAATTTAGATCGATATAGTATGCTATGTAATAGGTCTTTATGATAATGGGAAAAAATCGGAACCACGGAGCCAACATGTCGAAGAAAAAATGTGTACATAATAATCTTTCCGGAATATCGTACACTTTCGCAGCACTGCACGACTTATGCATAACAATTGAAGTAAAGTAGTCGTTTCCCAACATTTTCGTTTGCTATTATATTTATAAACCAGCTGAAATTGGCCATGCTGCAAAATTTAACTATGCCAAAGTCAAAACGCGCAACGGCAACTTGAGTAGTATGGACATCTTTGCTATTTCTAGTGAAACCCGCATACAGGAGAAAAGATAATGAAACTACAATGTGTGCCCTGTCTTGAAATGTTCGTGGATGAAGTATGAGGACAGAAAACAGCAAGGATATAAACTTTGCGTAACGATTTATAGCTCTCATTCTCTTCAGACCTCGATGATGAGCAGAAAGTTGTTATGTGACCAATGTATATGTTAGAGTATGAGGCTTAGACGTTAGACCGTCAGGTGTACTTTCTTCTCGCGTAAAAGGACATCAGTCTCGCATTCCAAAAAAAAAATCCTTCGCTTCTACTCGCTCAGTGCTGTCAAATTTTTAGCCTAGTGCTTTTTACCAACTGACGTAGTATCAAGTTTTTAATAATTCCGCATGCCACATCGTACCTTGCCTCTATACACTCCAGCAGTGGACTAGAAAGGAAACGGGCATATGCGAAATAAGTAAATCATTGAGCACGAGTGACCCTAAAGAAAGTGGATTTTCCTCTCTCATTCTCGCTTGTCTCCGTCACATTCCATTCTTACTTTCACTGCAGAACAAAGTTTACTTCCTTTGTTCACTCCATGCAATGCAGTTTCGCACATTTCTCACTCAAAACGTCTGTGATCATTTAGCAAACATTAACGAGTATTTGTTAATATTTAAGTTTTTCTAATTCTACCTTCGTAATGGTTTTTATTGCAAAAATCGTAACATGTATGTGTACACTACTGTGCTCAATACCATTATTACAAGTAACGTTGCAATTCATGTAAACAGTGATTGTGTGCAGACTAGTATTAGGAAACGGCTACTTCAATTGTCTAACAACGTTATCTGAGTTTTGCTATCAGTTACTAACAATAAGTAGTTTTGGGTAACACATGAATGAAGTCTTTGGCATTATTCTTGTCCTTCTCAGACCAAAAGTGATGATGATTTTGTGCCTTACCATCACAGAATAGAAAACCAATTTATAAAATGATTGAAGTGATATCCTGACCTTTTGCAAGCATCAGTAGTGACAATTCACTGATAAGTGCGATAGAAAAATATCTCGATTGTAGAAGCCAAATGTTGCTATGATCCAAATTATGCAAAAGTGTTTTGTGGCACAGTGTACTACTTTCAACTTCCATGAATGGCACACGTGCCCATTTAAACTAGTGACGACTATATGACTCTTGTGTTTTTTTTGTAAAAGAAAACACTCAAAGTATCGATTATTTACTTTGAATTCTGAGTGTCCACACTATTTGCTGATTGTGGTATTAAACATTTAAAGTCATCACGCTAGTGTCCTTACATACCTACCAATACACCATTAGTGCCGTTTTCCTCAGTTGAGTTCTTGTTGGGCTGACAAGCGTGTCCGCTTAGCATTAAGAGTTGAAACATTTTTGTTTTAGCTCATTAATTGTTTGAATGGGTCACACAGAATATATCCCCTTTCGGCAAACTGCCAGTATCTTACATGGTCACATTGTATTGATTGACAATGGCATTGAAAACTTGAATATGAGGCATATCATGGAATGTGAGATAAAATGGTCGTTTGTTTAAGTAAAGAATTCGAAATCAATGTGCTAACAATACAGCAACTCGCGTTTTGATTTGTGACGCAGCAATATATTGTCTTGTCACGGCAACGATACCGAATTACAATTTAATGGTTTATAACAATAACACGAGGCAACGTATTTTTTAAAATATTTAATACTACTTGGTACTAAAGGGGTATGTTTTTTTTTAATATTTAAAGGACTATTTCAAATATTCAAAAATGTGTAGTTGTCTCGTTCAAAAAGTTATACTCGTCACGAACTTATTCACGGTGAAAAGAGACAAATTCGTAAATGATACAAAGTCAAGGATAACTCGGGGACGTTTACTAACAGCTTTGATATTCAAAAATGTATAGTTGTCTCGTTCAAAAAGTTATACTCGTCACGAACTTATTCACGGTGAAAAGAGACAAATTCGTAAATGATACAAAGTCAAGGATAACTCGGGGACGTTTACTAACAGCTTTGATAAGTGATCTTTAAAGGGACACGGACGTGTGAAATTACAACATAAAACACTGGACTAAGTGATTCTGATAATTCGGTTTGGAACTGTGTGAATTCTTATTGTGCTGTGAGATTGTGTGAAAAACGAAAGCAATACACATGGTATATTGTCGGCGAAAAGGGAAAGAATTTTCTTCCCACTTTCACCGATGTCAGAGTCATCAGAGCAGTCCGAAGTTGTGCCTAAGAAGAAACACAATAGAAATGATTTTCTATCCCTTAAGTTTATCTTCGTCTTTTTCAATGACGCCTTTGTAAGTTCATAACGAAATATATTATATTCAATATGTACATAAATAGCAACGTATTTTTATTACTCATTATTACATCTATGACCATTTTTCCTTTATTATGACCAAACGAATGTTCATAAAATAACGAATTTGTAGCCGCAAAATAGCAATGGTAGACCAGCTTTTGGTTCAGGAAGTGATGTAACAGTATGACTGATGAGTGTTAGTGAACGATTCATATAAACTCAAAATATGTGACTTGGCTAGTTTCTTCCAACATGTTTACATTCCACAAGCCTTGTTATCGTACGTCTAACAACCTATAAGTTATCTTTGCTTAACACTTTTTCTGGATTTTTATGTGTTCTATGCCCCCAAACATTCCTTTAGGATTTCCTATTGCGTAGGCGGTTCATTGAGCCTAATTTCGAGTTGAGTGGTGTATTAATGTATTATAGCGTAAAGATTTTTTGTACAAAGGATGTTAACAGTTGGCAGAATTTTCTACAACTTCTATTTGAAAGTTATCAGTAAATGCAATTTTGGATGCGTCATATGCATTATGTGTATAAAAGATATTTGAATTAAAGAGTAGAATTTTGTTGTTGTTGTTGTTTGATGTTGAACATTGCGAATCAGTCAGTACCATATTCCACTCGTGTTTAATGCAGTCGGATCCAAAATGTATGCCTGGTAACAATTTTAAAACGGCCCAGGAATCTTCGTTGTAAAAAAAACAGCTACTTTTGTATCGCCGAAATCAGACGTGTTACAAAAAAAAATTGTGTGCAGGTCGAAAGTAGATCTCGTCTTTCCATCATTTATGCTTAATTCTCCCAGGGGAAAAGCAAAGCTAGCATTGCCTTCTCGCAAAACACGGGATTCTCAATGTTAGTTTGCTTTTTATGTTGGCTGCTTTTGCCATACGTGGTACCTACCTACCATGCCACGGGCCATGCCATAAGCCCAAGGCTAGGGTATGTACTTGGAATCTGATGAATGAAACTAAAGCTATCTATGGCAGAAATTTGTTTCCAAAGTTGAATGAAAAATCTATGCAAGACATACTGGGCATGGAGGTATAATATACTTAAATTATAAATGGCCCTTTTGCAAAACGGCCGGCAGACACCTATTAGGACTTTTGTCGGGCAATGGCTACAACGTATATAGTATGTACTATTTTTTCCAATTTTTAGTAAACTTACAATATAAGCAACAATGAATTTCTGCATTGAAATCGATAAAACATCGTAGTAGTCCGCAGTCCAGTTTGATCATTTTTATTGTATCGCATCGCGTGATGCTTTATGCTAAAACCACTTACGAGATGAAACACATGGTAGGAACAGACAGAAACTAGTGAACGATTGCTTCAAGGTACTGAAGGGTATGATAAAGGAAAGCGATTTTAGGACTATTTCATGAACACCGATTTACGTTTACGGGCCTATTTGTGACGAACCGTTAGGCAGAAGTTAAAAGTTAGATTACCATATGCATTCACATTATAGACATCAATCAACTCCCAATAAGGTGTAAACGCAAATCAAGGCGTATCAAACATGTGCTCAAAAGCTATAAGTGCAAATTTTAATAATAAAGAAAAAACTCAAACTATTTGTAATTTAAATCGTGCTATCACTTTAACATGACCGTTTAAACTCAAGATGGTTTCTGTCTTATTTTACATGGAAAAAACCAAAACGCTCCAACAACAAATTTTAACAGAAAAGAGTTGAATGCATACGTCAGAGTTGAACTGTTGGAGTACCTCCATTATTCTCGAATATACGCTGATCGTATCATAATAAAACTTTTCAGACCGAAAACTGCTATAATTGAAGTGGGCATCATAGCCGTTATTAGAAACAGCAATTCCATCCCATAATTCTCATTCCAAAGTTAGTGTTCCTACTCCTTCCCACATATCTTGGCCAGAAATGCTCTAAGACTCTTCCACGCAAGGTACATTGCTTACTCACAAGCAGGATACTTTCTCCTTGTGGTTTTACTACCCGTGTACGAACACGTTTACTCTGCAATGTACTACTTCGCAATTTAGGTGAAAGCGGGTTCTTACCAGAAACAGATCAATAAGGCTTCAAGGTTAGTGTGTCGCAGCTTCCGAAAGCGAAGTACATCTGCGCTTTCACTCATTCCATGTCTTTTTTGTCTTTTCGTTTTGCTCCCTAATACTACAAATGGGGTCTAAGTCTCTGGGACAGTATTGATATACTTCGTTGCGAAATTTACAGTGCTTTCACTTACCAATTCCAATTACTACCACCATAGTTTGTTTTTTGTTAAGACTAATGCAAGCAAGCAAAATGTTTTTAAATTGTCGCCATCATAAGCTAATAAAATTTAATGAGGCCCTTCAAACTTAGTTTACAAATATGAAAATCTTTGTGTGTGGGTTGGATGAATTTGTATGAGCACAATATTAAACTCTCACAATGGTGAAAAAGAGAGAAGAAAACGTGAGGGTTGATATGCCAAGTTTTTTGTTGCATTCTGTTTGGTCCAGAGAACTACTTTCCACGCAATCCAGAAGACTTGATGCAGTTAAGCTTGGGATTCCACTACAGCTACATATACCGACTTTCTCTTTCCCCACTGCATCTTCCATTTTTTTGTAACTGAAAGGACTGAGTAGCCTTTTTTGTTTAAACTTAGTTCAATAGTTTGTGCAATATCAGATTAGTGGGTAGTTTTAGAATTGTAACAGTACTGTGGTCGTAATTATCAGTACAATAGTATTTCTCTTCATGAATTACACAAGTTTGCTAAAATGTTGCAGTCATTCTCGTTCTCTAGATATGTAGTAGTGTAATTTTCCACACTGGGGTTTAATAAAACACCAATCGTGTAATCATTCAACAAATACTCAAATAATTGGGTTTTTGACTTTCGGGGGTCGTCCTTTGTCGATTTGTACTCAAACAAGTAAACTAGTGGACCACCTCATTTCCATGATACCCATCCATAGTAATGCAATTTCACTTGAATGGAGCTGCATATGGTATTTGGTAACTTACTCAAGGTCTCACTGTTCATACGCAACCTATACCATCAGCATCACGACTTTCAATTACTCCCTAATTACTTCCTTTCACCATCTTATCAAATGTGTGCATCGCAAAATGTCCATATATGTAAATATTTCTGGATTTTTGTGAATATTGTCAACGTAAATGGTGCAACCATTAGGGGTAAAATGCCTGAGCAGTACTTTTAACTAGGACAACACAGCGAATAATTGCTAATCTTTTAAATTATCAACTTGTGGTCATGATGCACACATAAATCATGGGGGTTGCTCCTTGAACCCTGTCTGATATGTATTCAACTATTCAATGTACTAAAACAACACTATAAAATTTTGTAGCGAATGGTTACACAGATAGCGACTTATAAAATAATTTTCATCATAAATTGAAAGTTGAAACCGTTGAAAGATTCATTCATTACTGGAGTTGGAAATGAGGTGGAATCCTTTGTAACTATAGTTACCTATTCAAATGAACCGTGCGTCTGGTCCATATTTTCATGCAACTGAAGAGAATGGAAATTCCTGATGTTTTGAATTTCTGACGTTACTTTTACCTGAAACTGTACTACACTACCGTCCGTTTCTCTACAATCCACTTTAGGGAATAAATTAGTTGTGCAGTACCATGTGTTAGTCAAATGAAGTATTCTATATTTCCGGTTAATAATTGCACTTTCAAAATTGTTAGACAATTTACATTCAAAAGGGCTCCAGTTACTGACGCAAAAATAACTTTAAATTAGTGCTAAATGAACAATGGTTTTTGTTCCTGCCACTGTGAAAGTGATGCATCCCCATGCATCCTAAAATGAGCACCGGAACAGTCACCGTCAGCAATTGCGAGCGGTTTGCGCGTTTGTTTGTACGTGCTTAATTAAACTTTGGATAGTGACTACTATCACTGCCGACAGGCTAACAAATTTTACACGTTTAAATCAATATTACATTCATAACTAACAAATATCTTGTTTTCTTCTATTTACAGGGCTCTGGTATAGGTGAGCCGTCCGTTAATCATGCGCTTGTCGTTATTTTTCTCGAATTTTTCGCCTGGGGTCTCCTGACCACCCCTATGATAACGGTAAGACAATTAATTTTCAGTTACTAAAAAAATGATTATAAAATGTGGTATTATAATTTAAGTACATGATTTGGTTTATATTGTAGGTACTCAATGAAACTTTTCCGAATCATACTTTTCTTATGAATGGACTGATAGTAGGAATTAAGGTATTTGTCCACAATTTGCAAAATCGTAAACACTTTGAATGGTCGTTGATTGTAATTAGTACTAATTGCTATTCATTTGGCTAGGGTCTTCTGTCTTTTCTGAGCGCTCCGTTGATCGGAGCATTGTCAGACGTATGGGGAAGAAAACTATTTCTAATTCTGACCGTATTTTTTACGTGTGCTCCCATTCCATTAATGCAAATAAATACATGGTGGTATTTTGCCATGATTTCGATTTCGGGAGTTTTTGCAGTGACGTTTTCAGTCGTTTTCGCGTACGTGGCAGATGTAATACCAGGTAAAAAGAAAGCATTTCTTACTTAGATAACTATACTTTAACTTTGGTGTATAACCAGCATGATTTGGATTTACAGGCGAACAAGAAAGATCTGCCGCGTACGGACTAGTATCGGCTACATTCGCCGCATCCCTTGTGACGTCACCTGCTTTAGGAGCCTACGTGGAACAAGTGTATGGCCGCGAAACGGTCGTGGCTTTGGCGACAGCAATCGCAGCTCTTGATGTACTTTTCGTACTAGTAGCTGTACCAGAGTCTCTGCCTCAGAAACTAAAAATGTCCGCGTGGGCGCCATTGGCTTGGGAGCAAGCGGACCCTTTTGCTGCCCTAAGGAAAGTGGGACAAGATAAAACTATATTACTTCTGTGCGTTGCAGTACTCTTGTCATACATGCCAGAGGTAACTANGTTGCAGTACTCTTGTCATACATGCCAGAGGTAACTACTATTCAGCTAATGATAATCAATCATTGAAAACTGTTGAGATGTTTCCATATATTGATTCAACATTGCTTTTATCTAATATTTTTAGGCTGGACAGTATTCCTGCTTCTTTGTGTATCTACGATTAGTCGTCGGTTTCAAAGCAGAAGAGGTAGCCACGTTTATAGCAGTGGTTGGAATCATGTCTGTAGTAGCTCAAACCGCAATCATGGGTCTCTTGATGAAAAGTTTGGGACCTCGCAAGACAATAGTAGTTGGGCTCCTCTTCGAAATGACTCAATTAGCCTGGTACGGCTTTGGATCTCAAACTTGGTAAGTTATAAGAATAACAGTGTTACTTTTACATCGTTAAATGAGAATGTGTGTTTTGGCAGAGCTTAAGATAATTAGAATGTTAATTTCTTTTTTCTTTGTTAAAGGATGATGTGGGCTGCAGGAATATTAGCGGCTCTGTCCAGTATCACATACCCTGCCATTTCCGCATTTGTTTCTACACATTCAGATCCCGATAAGCAAGGTACTACCAAATCAAACTTTGCAGTTTTTGTTTAAAGGCAAGAAATCACATACATTGTAACATTTTGTTTTCAGGTCTTGCACAAGGGATGGTTACAGGAATGAGAGGACTCTGCAACGGTTTGGGTCCTGCAGTTTTTGGTCTAATATTTTATGTATTCCACGTTGACTTGAATGAAGACGAAGCAAAATTAAACATGCAGGACCAGCTGAATGGTGGAGGAAAACACGTTTCTTCGCATAACGTTGAATTTACCAACCAAACTACGCCGATAGAATGGCACCGCCCAAAGCAAGAGCACCAACTACTTGGCGAGGTACTTACTTATACCATAGCTAGCTTATACCATATGTGCAATGGAATCATGACGTGTCAATCCTATTACAGATTATGCCTGGTCCCCCATTCGTATTTGGTTCCCTCCTGGTGATGCTTGCAATTATTGTCGCTCTCTTCATACCTGAACACAAGGGCAAGCGCCGACAAGGGGGTTGTGAATCGGATCTTATCGACCTGGAGAATTCCCCTCATCCAGGAACCAATCCTCAGACGATGGCTCCTTTAATTCCACAAGATCCTGCAATATTGTAAAAATTACCCTGTGTATACTACACTACAAACGGAAAAAAGAATAATAACTATAAACAGTTAACGTAACATTCATAATATATACATACATAGTAGTATATTTTTTAATTGTGCGTTTTCCAAAGAGAGAACGCTAGTCAAGACTCTAGGTCATGTCTCTTTAGTACGTAAGCACCATTTACACAACAAAAGTGTAAATTATTAGTTTAAAAGGAAAACTTTTTATCTAAATAGGTATATTACTTTATATACAAACTAGATTATAAACGAGTCTCCAGAAGGTGAGGAAGAATCCCCAGACTGAAAAAAATATTTTATTGCCATTCTTTTTTAAACCTCTTAAAACTAATCAGGCATAAACAACCATTTGTTGATTTTCCTTGTTTGCTTTTTTGTTCAAATCTTAAATAGTTCCAGCAACACGCAAATGATAAGCCACACATCTTGCGGAAATACAGATTGGAAAAATATTCACAGTTTGCCTGTTTGCGTTTGATTTAGTTTACCGTTTTGACTGACGCTCTGAATAGTTTAACAAGTAAACGCTTCTTAAGTAGTGTACTATTTTTTATTCCAGTAGTATTATCAAGGCAAAATGGACACTCCAAGTATTTTCTGGTTGGAAGAAGAGCAAGCGTATCTCGTGACTACTTTAAGGGACGCTCTATTTTGAGTCCTGCAATAAATTACTAATTAGTCTTACTGGTTTTCATATGAAGATTGATGATAATAACTTAGCGTTTAGTTATTGCAGTAGAGATAATCAAATGTTACCTATAAGCGTCTATGTAGCCTGAT
>JAAXOA010001114.1:0-17378 GCA_036561885.1 Salina celebensis
TTTTCGCTTTCGGAATATGAAAGAGGGTTCGAAGACGGTATGGAGAAAAAAAATTCAGCAAATTTAAAAAATGTCGTGACAGAGGACCCTGTTTCACTATAGACTTGCACCATAGAGATTTTTTTAGGTACAATGATTGATTCACGCAAATAGTAGCACCCAAACAGGATATCATATCTTCTGACAAAAATCAGGAATCAGCCTATCACCATCGCGAAATGCCTGTGCCTCTGTGCCAAAACGTTATCTTGTAAACAGTGCGTGGTTAAGTTGACTGGTAAACCCTTGGTTATCCTGTCATCACTTGGGTTTTATGTATTTCTGATCAAGAGAGAGTTTATTTTACCCGGAAAGTTGTACGTTTTTAATGTAACAACCAGAACACAGACAATCAGCGATGTGAGTAGAAATCCTGTTTCTTGTTTTTATGGAAAACAATTGAGCATAATATTTTGGCCAAACCCGATTACGTGCCTAATCTCCATTTCCTTGTCCTATATCATGCCCCATTGTTTCCACCTGAAGACAGTTTGATGTGTATCGCGTCGTGACTCGTCGATCGTAAAGAGAAATATCCGCAAGTTTTCTTCATGGCACTTACTTAGCAGTCTGCTGTCGCACTAGTGAAGCCGTCGTTGCGCCCTCATTATCTTTTCAGCTTTGGCACAAGTAACCGCATCGTTTATCAGAGTAAAGGAAAAATAGAAAATGTTCTTTAGGTGTGCTACATAATGTATCAAAACCATACAAAGTACAACTTTTTCAGCTTCCAAGAAAGTTCTTTTTCAGATCTTTAATCTGGGATAAGCGTGTATATTCATAAATAAAACATTCAATATAGATATATAATAGACCCAATCTAGCTAAACAGGAAAGTAGAAAGTTATTTTTCTTCTGGCTGCTCATTCATGGTTCTAATATTAAAGGGTTCCCTCATTTTCTTGAGACAATGTCACAATCATTCTCTTCCTTTTCCCTTTCTACATTCTACTTATCATCTGCTGACATTGTGTACCTTGGAGAGAATAACAACAGTTTCTTTTTTTCGCAACTATTACGTTTGGCTTCAGGGAAAGTATGTTTGAGCTGAAAGCTTCAGACACGAGAAAGGAAAAGAAAATGTGTCACAAACACACGAAACAAAAACGAAAAAACTTCATACGCATGACAAAATACGAAATGTATAAGTGCGTCGTTGTGTTTCACGTAACCATGTTCATTTACTCCACTTCGAAACGGTTGTATTTTTCAAGGAGAAAATTGTCTGTTGGAGAGACGTTGTGTAAACAAATTCTGGTTGTACATAATAGCACTCGTTGTACGGGACCAGTGATCTCTTTAATTTATATTTTTGTTGCATAATACATTATTGTGATTGCACAAACAGCAATAGTCAAACAAATTGGAACGACCTCAGGTTGTTTATTTCCATTAGTTGAACTATTATAGAAGCTGATTGCACGTAAAGAAATTCGGTTGCATAAAAACCCATTGTATGGTATGTGAAACGCATAACGGTGAGGAAAACAGGAGTCTATGTGCTTCAAATTATGTAGTTTAACGGTAATCGACGTAAAATTGCCATGGCGACATAGTCAAGACACCAAAATGATTTATAGCACAATGGCTGCTATAGCGTTCACGGACCGACGGACAGACATCATTATTTGCTGAATGTATTCAGCTATGTTGTCACGTCTTACATTTTTCGTTACGGAACAATAATATACCTGACCTGGGACTGATGGAACATTTGAATAGTAAATCGTCGACAGTTCAATGGCTGTTGAAAGGATTTATGACGCTTAAACATCTGTGTTACTTAAGCAGCAATATAAACGCAGACTTTCAATTTGCGATTTTCAACTCAATGGATGAATAGTAAAGTTTCTTGACTGTCTTTGGTAGAAAATTGTTATGCAAACTTTCATCTGCGAAAAATGGGACAGACAGGCAGCACACGTATGCTATTCACTTTCTCTCCTCTTGTTATATGAACGTGCTGAGATAGATGAAGAAAGGAACGATACTCCGCGTAGTGGGCCATTTGTAACATGATATTATTCAATTTACTTGATTTCACTGGCCATGTTTATCCAACTTCATGACTCTCTGGAGTTGAGTATGTCTTTTAACAATCCCATGTAATTTATCAAATTTGGATGCATGGCAGACGAGATATTATTTTGATGTCCAAGCAAAAAAAATCGACCAAATGTCTGTCTTCCTTTTTCCGTGTTTTGTGTCCGCTATCTCTGGAGTGCGAATACTTTCTTCTGAATTTTGTCCACGTCTAAATGTAAAATAGCTTCAATGCGTGCTGAATACATTGATGCACTCAAACAAGCAATTCAAGTCTCCATGTTCTTTGGTCATCGTTTTTTATAAAAGGGCCGTCAGTGATCAAAAGCATTTTCTTTTCGGTAATTGAATGTCCTACAATCTGCATTGAGCAAAAAAAGTCAATGTGCTCTCCATTTTGTCCGTTGGGAAATCCTGATGCTGTTGTATAAAACCCTGAACCGTCGGAGAGAAAGTATAAAAAATGAGCCATCGAACGGCACGTTGGTCTAATGTCTTGAAAATTAATTCAAACTATTCCCTTTTCCCAAGACGAAAAGTTACCGGGATCGACATTACCTTTTCGCCATTTGTAAATATTTGCAAGTTCCAAGTTACCCCAGTACTTTTACTTCCCTACAGAGTTCATTTTGTTTTGCAACAAAATGTTATAATCGTCTTCGAAAAAAGAAAGCTTAACAGAAAATTTTGAACTGATATACTGCAGTATTACAACCGCTGGCTATGCAGACACAACCCACAGCTGTAAAAATGATCACGATCATTGATTTGGCATTCACCCTTTTTTGAGCCTCAATATATTTCACGAATAGTTGGCTTGGCTAAAAATTATTAGTGCCAAAGTAAACCTCCTAGAAAAGAGGTATATTGTCGCATCAAGAAATCCTTTTCTTCTTTAAATCACTGGCTTTATGTCATTCATAGATTGTAGCCGACCACCATTTCATTCAATCATGGCATTGATGCCAAACTAGGAAAATAATTCCTGGAATACATGTAAGCAGGCTTTTACTTTTATAACAGTTTTGTTCCTGCAAACATCACCCCATAAGGCGTAAAGATTGTATGTGAGCTACGCAGGAAATGGTTTGATTCCTCGAGTGTCTGTAAGTGTTAAACTTTACTCTGGAGAAAACTATGTAGAAGAAACTCTCTTGCCTTTTTTTGCTTTCTTTCTACGGAAAATTCGCATAAAAAAGAATTTCTATTGGGACCTAAGTTTGATACATGGTTTGAGAAAGAAAAAAAATGAGATTAAGGTAAGTGGTTTGTGCGAGCGAAAAACCAGAAATTGATGATGATACATTGACAGAATGAATGTAACAAGCCATGTGTGAAATTTCTCATTCCCTAGTTTTTTATGCTTTTATAGTTTTTCCCTGTATACTTTAACTCATGAGGCACTGCAGCAGCAGTCATCATCATAATACTAGCTGCATTACTAGTAACCTTTTCTCGTCGTCGTGGTGCTGGAAGGGTATAAAAGTGCCTAATTTATTCACTAACCTATAACACACCCACTTTATCCTCCTCAGCAAACGTGCATCTTTGTCATTTCTTAAAAATAAGAAGGGAAAAAAAGTTTTGGTCCAATTTCGCTTTACTTGTGTTCTTAGAAAAATGACCGTTCTTGCATGTAATGCTACTTTATTGCATACACTTATACCAGACTTAGGATTACTTCCTGGAACAGAAAGGTCTAATATACATACTATTTATATTCTCTTTCTCTAAATGGGGACATAAACCTACCCACTTGGAAGACAACACAGTTCAATGCAATCAATTAGCATAATACCGTTACGGACCGGTGAAAGCAGTGCCTATGAAACAGGAAAACAATGATAAATCAAGTAATACAGTATATACTGATGTAATCTCACAGACTTGCACTCGATTATGATTTTTTGAGCACATTTCCTTCTTGTTTGGCGAAATACGTAGTACAAGATGTGCTTGACCCCATTTACGACCTACGTCATTCACTCATAATAATTATTCGCCATACATAAGTGAAATATGCTACTTTACACTACTGTAGGCAGTACAAATTTACATTATTTGACTTTGAATGAGGATAATTATAATACTTAAGTGTTTGATCATCAGTTAACAACACTGTTAGAGTTATGATGAGCACTTGAAATACAAAATGTGTGTAAGAAGATTTGCTGTAACAGTGTAAATATGAAACTCGTTATGAAATTCAGTGAAGTACATTGAAAGCCTTTTTAATTTACTAATCTCGCTACCATCCCGGAAAAATATTCGTTTAGAAGTGAAGTGACAATATTATACAAAACATGGCATATGAAGCAGAGCAAACTGTACTTTTGAAGTTACAGAAAGAATATGTATTAACATATTTTAAATATGTATGTAACAAACAACAAATGTAAGCCAATTCTTCAAAAATTAAAAATAGCCTTGTTTCCAAAGATATATGATGTATCTGACATTTTGGAAAAGTCTATCGCATATGTATATTTCATACTATTGGAGAAAGCGTACTATGTATAAACTTGTCGAAACTTTGTTAATTTCCTGAGTTTTGTGTAAACTTGTGTGTACACAGTGACAGTACACTAAAATGTACTCGGCACAGATGTCGCTATTAATTTCATACATCGCCAAAGGAACGTTCGTTTTATGTTTTAAAAAATTGACATCTTTAGGAACTCATGACAAAACTTGAATTCTTCTTTAGGGACACTGGATTGTTTGCCAGAATTCTTGAATATTCTGTACCTCTTTGAATTCGTTAACCCGATAGGCTACTTGATCTTAAGCCGAAAGTTGAAGCCTTTATGTTTCTGTCCATCTTGGCACGCACATGAGAACTCTGTCAATAATTGGTATTAAAAAACATCACTGCGACAGCATGCGCACTTCCTTGCCTTCAAAGCAATATGACAAGTTTCCCGAGAA
Organism: Salina celebensis; assembly: GCA_036561885.1. NCBI lineage: Eukaryota > Metazoa > Arthropoda > Collembola > Entomobryomorpha > Paronellidae > Salina > Salina celebensis. The sequence continues at coordinate 5,011 of JAAXOA010001114.1, forward strand.
AGTTGTTAACTGAATGTGAATATGATGATAGCGGACAAAGACTTCTTTACGGCTTCTCTATCAAGTGAATCTATCGCAAAAGTGTTCCTATTAAACTAAAATAAAATAAAATGAAGGGTATAAAAAATTCAAGATGAGAATTTGTAGGCCATAATATTTTTATCGCCTCTTCATCTTTCATTTCGCTATCGACTGTCTATTAAACGTTCGGTTTGCCTTATTATTATCAATGGTTGCGAAAAAAAGGAATAAGTTAGTTTATCACTCACAGTTCAATCGTAAACTTCTACTGCGGGAAATGAATCTTCCATGTAATAAAGGACAATTTCAAAACATATCGGTTCTACGAAGGCTTGAGCAACCAAAGGAAATCGAACTTATCACTACCAAAAGGTTTTACAACCAGCTTTTTTTATTAAAGTTTTTCTTGTCCCAGAATTGATGGAATGCATGGAAATTGAAATTGGATACCAACACACACACTGTATGACAATTTCTCATAATTTTCATCGACGCAGCAGGAAAATATATGATCGGAGAGTGCGCAAGAGAAAATGGGAAATGAATTTTGTCTGAGGAAGTTGGAGAAATGCTAATCAGGTTATATTGAAATAGGAAGACAACGCAGTTCAATTGGTTTTTATCGATCGGTATAAGGATGTATTTAAGAAGAACTAAACAAAAAAACCTCACGATTTACCTAATCACATTTTCGTTTCACCATGTAGGGGACCTGACTATGAGACGTGAATACCTTGAGAAGGAAACTGGTGAAAGTATCGTGTGCTTTGAAAGTTAAACAGTGAGGATAGTAACCCCACGGGTGAGGATGTTTTTTCTCTTTCCAAATACAGGAAGCCTAAGCTTACTGTTTGAGGGGCCGTGCATCTCCGGCTTATCGTTCACAACAAAAACCTTTGCTTATGCATATACACTCTCAATGTAAAAGTAACAAGAATAGTGTCAACTGTAGTTACACAAGAGAATGAACTGCAAATAAAACCCTTTTTTAAAATTCAATACAGTTTTATTGTTTGCTAACCAAATTTCCCATTTCCGTCACAACATGTCTGTAAGCCGATGTGGCGCAAGTGGGTCATATAAGATGAGGTAATATCCAATACCCATAGCTGTTCTCGATGGGTTAATGCACCGACTGATTGTAGTCTTAACTGGCTAGTCCTTTGCATCTTACACTATGTAGTTTACCAACTGGACTGCTTCACTGTTTGTGTTTACACGCACGTGACGTAAAAAGTGCCTTTAGAAAAAGATTTTATTTCTGACCAGATTTGTATTGGTCGTGTTGTGATGTAACTTACGAAGCTGAGAGTTGGAAATAATCTCACAAAACGAAGTAGTCATACATATTATCCAACAGTTGTACGGAAGTAAAATATTTTCCAAACCAATTAGCATACAAAACACGCTCCCAAAGGTTAATCACTAGGACTACAAACAAACGATGTATTGCATTTTGCGAAAGCTTATATATTTGTATTTATATACATATATATACATATAATAGATAGTTTGTTTTGAATTCGTCAAAATAATGAAGATGTGTTCTTTTAGTAGAACAAAATACTTTTATTTCTGTGCCATACTGTCACAAGTAAACGGACTTTTGCGACACAAAAAAGAGATTGCGAAATCTGTTTTTTCTGCATAAAATCGGGCATCCATGTAATAATGTACATATTGGATATGGCATTGGATCACTTACATGTAAGAGTAAGAGGAAAAAGTTTCGAGAGAAATGCTGACAATTGGCAATGCCACAGCAATATATGAACGCTCCACGCGCACGCTTGAAAGAATAAGGATCATAAGGTATCAGTCGTTGTCTAGTATGCTCACTACATTGTCTCCATGCTTACAATCTAGAACAAAAGTTGATGTTTAACTTTCATCCATTTTCATCAATCCAACCGCTGCGCTGACCATTTTTTTTCTTCTTTTTTTATCTGTGTACGTGCGAAAAGCTAAATTTTTCGAGTATATCGTTTGGAGTGATCGTTTCCTCTCTTTATGTCCCTGCCTTATGGGCATTCTTGGCTTAGAGTCTCGGTTTTATTATTGAGCTGACTTTTACTGCTGTGACCGATGGATCTCACGCACAACAAGTCTATCCGAAACTCGGAGACTCGTTGATGTGGTTGATTTTAAAAGCTAACAAACGCATAGGGTTATTCACTGGGCAAGCAGAATACACAATGAAGAAAATCAAATACAAAAATGCTTGACTTGCAGCAAGTATCGTCTCCCAATCGTCAGTTTTAACAATTGGAAAATCTTCTTCGCAAGAATTAAGTAGGCGAGCCAGTCACGAGTGAAACCCATTCTTACACACAGGAATACAGGTTCCAAGCTTATTTATGAAGAATGGTATTCTGTACATAATGTTGATTCAAGATTCGACTGACCATTTCAACTTGGCAACCACTGATTCAAAAAACAACATAACGAGTGAATACAAAACCAATCAATATATATATTTTTTTTTAATGTTTGTTTTAGACTAAGCAGTTATGGTACATAACGAACGGACGTGAAATCAAGATTTGGGCTCAATGCTCTTGTTTTCTTAATGCCAAAAAGGTTTAGGTGTATAACTAACAAATGCTTTGGTTGTTTCAGTAAACGCCAATCACACTTTGTGCTAAAATTAGCTGATCATTTCAATTGCTTCCTGTATTTGGGTCTGTAGCTTCAGAAATATCACTCAAATCATCATATTTTCAATTGCGTGATTAAAAAAAAATTTCATTTAATGTAAGATCATCCATTGGGCAACCCGTGATTTCACGAAGTGAGTATGAGACCTACTTGCGTCACCTTCAAGAACTTCCTCATTTGTATATATCTTATTCTATCCAGAGACAATTTATAACATTCCATGTTTCAAGGTTCTTTTTTCTCGCATGTAAATGCATATATAAAACCTTGGAATCACGTGATAACATTTAACTAGAAACTTATCTGAGGTAAGCGGTTAGTATTGGGTATCATGGCCATGGCGCTTGCTCCAAAATTTTAAATATATATGAGCTATGTGTAATTTATGTGCGTAGCATTCCCGCTATGGAATAAGACAATGCAGAGTAGGATTCAGCATGATCCGTTCCTACCAAAGACAGAAGCTCGTTGACGATAGAACCATCAAAGAGTTTATACCGCGGCTGTTCGCAAGTGAACATTTAACAATTGTGAATGAAATTTTTGGCAAAACCTCTCTCCACAAGAAATTTATCTATTTCGCCTACAACCAAAGCCAATATGAGCTGGAGTACAATGCATGGGATGTATAGTGTACACCCTAAAAGAGAGGAATTTCGAGACAGAGGTCCTAGGGAAAATAAAATTTGTATGGAAATCAGTTGAGAGAGGAAGACAGGAGGAAAAAGCAATAAAATGAAATAATGTATGGACGTACCTAAGGAATACTTCTACTTATCTATGAAAGGATGAATGTGTTATAAGAGCAGTCGCACAACCAGAAGGATTTGGCAATGTCGGTGACAATAGGACATGCTGAATTTAGATTTATCATTAGCGTTTTAAGTGAAAATTTTGACCGAGAATAAAAAGGAGAATGGAAAATGATTGCAGAGAACGGTAGCGTTTGATCAGCCAGCTAGTTATATATTATTATTCAAAAAGATATAGTGACAAAAATTTACGTATCTGGGGCACGAATGGAAGTTGAAATATTAATATGAATGGTAGACTTTTTTTTCACTGGATGAGAGAAAAAACGTAATATAAGTAAAAAGGGAATGAACCTGACAGAACCAGAGGAGAAAATGTTTCCGTTTTAAGGAAGTAGCTGTGCTTTTCCTATAAAGTTATGCGCTATTTTACATCGGAGGATGTTAAAGTACAATATCCACTTATCTTCTTTTTCTTAACAAAGCCAGGAAATTGCTTTTAGAGAATGTTGTTGAATGAATTGTCGAAAAATTAGGATTTTTTCAAGACACTCTTTCACCAGCTTTTGGAACAAGTTGGAATGTAAATTACGTAATATAATATGACATTTAAAAAAAGATTTTTGCGTAGTTAGCTCATTCGCAGGATTGGGGAACATGATGAATTTTTGTAAGCACACAGCAAGTTACAGAAAAAATAAACTTTCACCAGACTTTCCCAAGTGGTGTATCGAGTTTGTTAATACAAAACTCAAGACTAATATTGTATGCTGAGTCACAGACACAAGCTAAAGCTTCAAGTTTTTCTCGTGGATAAAATATTTATGATAGCGGATGCACTACTATTAGAGGTCTATCGAAGTCATTTAATAAACTAGCTGGAGTAGTTGGAAAAGAAAGAAGCCATTTTAGAGAACATTTAGGAGAAAAATTCTGAATTGGATCGCTTATTTACAGAGTAGCTAAAAAAAGAAGAGAAAAGCCCTGGGATTGATTTTAATGGAAATGGGATCATGAAGCTTAAATTAAATCAGCTGTTAACATATTTACAACAACAACAGAGATTTTTTATTGTATGGTGTACAAGAAGAGAAAGTTTGCTTGGAAGAGAGAAAGTTTGCGATCTTGTGAGTGATGATGTGGATCGGTAATGGGGGATTTTTCGTAAACATCACGAGCACATCAAGAACATACGATTTGGAAGTATTTGCATGATTACCCCTAAACAATGGAATCGACAACAATTCTAAACTGTGTAACTGTTAGTTGCGGGGCTTGTCGAACCATGTGTATTTCATGCTGCTGTTTGGGGACCACCAACTTTCTCCGCTGATATGTAGGTAGTGTTTGTAGACGCAGCAGAAAGACGTGCGAATTTTTTATTTATTGGGAACAAATTAGATTATACATTGTAGGTTTTGATGATATGTCGAAGCGCAAGGTTGGAATTTTCACTTGCCATTAGTATGCCACGCTTCTAATTCAATTTAGCAGTCAGGTCAGGATAAGTCACGAAGTAGCAGGGTTTAAGAAATCTACTCGATCTTAAAGAAACCATTTATGAAAATTGATGCATTACGACTATTCAGTAAGCATATACATGTGTGTAGATATAAATTGGCTGTATAATATACATACCTCCATTTACCAGCGCTGTAAAATACATTGATTAAAATTTGGATGCTTTCTAATACTGTATAAATGCGAAATTCAACCCTAATATTTGACGGAATTGCTTGGATATCATGAGTATCCACTTTTTTTAATTACAGAATTTTTCATTGCACATGTGTGCAAACTTGTATTAGCATTTAGCGCAGTAAAATGCGGAAGGCGTAAGCGTTGAAAAGTGTGTATTAGTGCAATTGAAAGCGCCATGGCGCACTGTACATGCTGTCAAATCTTCATGAATAGATGTGTAGCTACTCCCCATTAAAGGGTATTATAAGGAGTGAGATACACAGTATTTTTCAAACCGGTTGGGTTGAGTGTATAAAATCTTCATCTAGAGTTTAAGGGAAATGATATAAAACAATCGGAATAAGTGGACCTAAGAAATTGAAATAAAAGTGTGCTAGATGCCTCGAGGGAATTGTGTTTTTAATGGAATAAAATTACTGGTGCGTAAAACAAAAGGAACTGGAGTTCTCTGTCGGAATCTCTGCTTCATGTGCGTTTTTATATGAAATTTTAGTACACAAACTATAATGCTAATGCTATAACAAAATGACATTTCTAACGTTACTATTACTACATACATACATAAGATTGTGAAGCCACAAATTCCACGAAAACTATTCTATTTAATTATGTACTACTAGTAGGTTACATGAAAAGTATGAAACAATCAATATGAACCTTTTGAAGGTGTAAGTCGTAAGACTACTAGTATATTTCAGTCCTACTTAACTTGCCACAGTTAATTTTTCAATTGATTAGCAGCTTTACAACAAACTCAAGTATTACATATTAATCAATTTGCACAGAATAGCCCTGTATGTATTCCGTGATCAGATTGGAACTGTGGTTGCCATGTAAACATGACTGGTTTAAGATGACCTTCGCCGTAAATATGAATTTAGAGTGTTTTGAAATCCGTCTGCTGTCCAGGCCTGAAGCAATGTAAGATGTTTCATTCTAATGAACTCGTTTAAAACTTATTTACACAACTTTTTTTTGAATGTTTCTGCATTAATATTCTGGGAATTTCAATACAAGATGGAACGGTGGTATTGGATCCAATTCTCTATTTTTTTATATGACCACATTGGAGAAGAAAAATGACTCTGAGTTTTTGCCTTTCCCATTACTCAAAATTAATTGCAGCTGGGGCTTTCTCCATCTTCAAAAACGTGACTCTTATTCAGGCTCGAATTTCGCAAACGGCTCTTCATTCGCTAGTCATTTTTTTTTCTTTCTCGAGTAAACATTTTGACACACTTTCGCTTCAACAAGTTTTCTTATTTACACTCCAAGATCTTATCAAATTGCAACTTTTAATTTCAAACTACTGGGAACACTTGCCAGCTCTGTTTATTATTAAGTCTTACTGCAGAGAGAAAAGATGCTTTTGAAACATTTAGTGTACTATAATTAAATAGTATGCATCTATTCTGGGTACTATAAAATTATACTTCTATGTCGTTTTTATAAATGACTTTGATAACTACTCAGGCAGCCTATTAGCTGCTTTGCCAAGAACAGTTAGCATGATATCATAATATTCTGTGCATTAGCCTATCATTTTTCTCCAGCATCTAATACAATTGCATCAAAGGCGATCATGTTACTATAGTGGTATACTATACTACGGCTTTTCCGGGAAAACTGCAGAAACCGTATTCCATATGGAATATAAATTTACATTGCTATTATATGAAATGTTATATACGTTTACCTAACTGTGGTATAAATTCAATTCCAGCTTCCAGCAATGTTTAAAAGTTTACAAAGTGAAGTGGGGTTATGTAGAGTATGATGTTTGAAAAGTTTAGCGAAATCCTGAGCTCTTTTTGATTAATTGAGATAACTCAGAAAACTTGATGCGTCTAAACAGTACCTCCTTTGTCCACACTGCGAACTGTGGGCTGCTTGCGAGTACTTTTCATAAGGGATTGCGAATAGAGAATGAATAAATTTTAAGAGGTCGAAAACCATACTGTAACTGAGCTGTTGAAGTTATTCATCTCCCTACAGGGAAAACCGGAGATTTCTCATCTTAAAAGGAATTAGTAGCTTTATAAGTAGTTTAACTTGGGGTGATGTTGGATGCAAGAGTGGTTGGAAAATGTTGATGATGTAGATATCTGTGTTTATTTGTTTATTCATTATCTGTTATAGCATACACACTATGCACTTTAGAATTTCCCTTCAGTGGAAAGTCAATCCACAAGGAGCTTCTAAATCCCAACAAGAAAAAGGAAAGTTGTTTGTGTGCATGACAGGATAAGCGTAAAATACAACTTGGTTACTATCTACTTTGTGGGAAATCTCTTGAAAATGCACTTTCATCAAAAGCTAGCTCACTAAGTAAGTATACGTGTGGCAGGGAAACCATAAATGGCTCAAAGGAGAGATGAAAGGATGCAAAATACCAAAACGATCTGTACTCTTGCATGCGGAAGGGAAAATGGGAGCCCGTCGTCAGTCGTCACCTTATTTTCTACCGCCGTAGCCAACTTTGTAAACCGGCATATTTCAAAGTTTCCTTGCTACTATCCTTGTTCCGCATCCTATCCCTGCTTCCTGTTTTTCAGTCCCACTGCAGTCCTTTTTATCGTGATCTATCTCAGAAGTTATGAGCTTATAAAGTCTCTAATAAATTGGTTTCATATTCAGCATACTTTTACATGACCGTGGGCTAAATGCACTAGGTCCCAGTTCGGCTCTCTGCGAGGTTGGGCTTTCCGCATTCCACAGATTTTGGAAACTATGACGTTAATGAACATTTTTTTGTTTTCTCCAAACAAATGAAACAGCATCTCAGATCTTTCGTATCTTTCTTCTAATCGTAAAATTTAAGGCAGATGTAGTTAACCATAGCAATGCAACGTAGCAGTCATAACGGTTAGTTCATTGGTTCAAATTCAAATGATTGGTTCAAGCGTTCAATATGCCTTCATTGTTTGAAGTTGATTTCATCCTCTGCACACACGTGTGCTAAAGTTTTTAAGAATGTTGTTGATAGACATTTGATATCCATCGTTCTTAATGACTTTCTACATGGCACGAAGAGTTTCTGCAATCTCATTAAGAATTCTTACTCTTACATCTATCAGTATCAGGTTTTTTGGAATATAAAATATGAAATATTATATTAGATGACCATAATGTATGACGAGCTTAATTTATATTTTACGAAAATTATTACAAAACTTTACATTCTTCGATATTGAGACTAATCTACATTTTCACAAGGTCTTCTTCACTCGAGCAGGAAACTTCTCAGAAAATTATCTTCCAAACTTGTAGTATGTAACATTCTTTACTTAAGGTGAAATCTTCGCAGGATATTTTCACTCCATTCTCTTGAGGCAGTAAGTATCTTCTAAACTTTTAAAGTCTTTTGCTTTCATCAAGAATGTAATCCATACGGCCACTTTTTTCATGGAGATTTCTCTCGTGAAAGTCTGCAGGCAAAGATCATTATTCAAAATCGTCTTATATCACTAAAAGCACGTGCAAATCCAAGTGTTTTTGTGTACATCTTCATCCTTTATATTAGATATCACATTACAAATTTACTGTTTGAACTACACTAAGAACATCGTCCAAAAACGCAACCAGATTCTTCAGAGAATTAGAATTTTCTGAACTCAACACCACATGGCCTTGAGCACAAACCACAATCTGAAAATAAGTTTCAAACAAATTCTTCTAAGCAACGTTTGGGTACATCTTGTATGTATATCATGGTTGTTTTTCCTCCTATTAGTGCACTTCGTATCAACTGTGTGGAAATACTTTTTATCCAATCAATGATTCGTAGTTTCTGGGGACAATTCAAACAAAATTTAATAAGCTACTTTCCTGTAATGTTCGTGTCAGTCTTTGCAAACAGAGCTAACGATAACCTTTTGATGCCTTCCTTCCACGATCCAACTAGTGACAAGATCCATAGCAGCAATAATGTATTTTCTGACTTTTCAAAGGATTCAACTATAGATGAAATGAAAAAGTAACCCGTTTGATTTTGAATCAGCTCTACAGCATATTAACTGGAAGTTAATTAAGGAAAAGCAGTTCACTCCATTTTACAGAAAAGATTTGCACAGATTTGCCTGTTGAATTGTAAATAAAACAGTCTTTAATGGGCTTGCATCACCAGATTGTTTATGGAGAATACAGAATAGTAGCGTGAGTTGCCTAAGAATGGTGTAGTTAGAGAAAAAGAGAAAGGTCTTCTTTCAACTCAAGCGAATATTGAATTTTACTTCATTTAGAGTCTGCAGCACGTTTCTTGTATAATAAAATCATGAACAACGCTGGTATATTGTGCAAGCTAAAAAACCTATTTACTCTAAGCTCTACCCGAAACATCGCTCTACTTTCTACTCGCATACAGGACAAGGGGACAATATCTGAGATTTTTCACTTTGTTTTACGATTCTGTGCCAAGTCTTCAGTATGACGCTACACGCAAAATGTCCCTTCTTAACTTTTGAAGCTGGAGTAGTCGTAATGTTGTGAACATTTAAATAGTTGATACCAACCATTGTTTATGGCCTAAACACTTGATGCCTTATTTTACTGACAACTAACCTGTTTAGGAAACAAATCACATTCACGACAAGATTTTTATTGAGTGGAGACCCGCCTACTACACTTTTATAAACACATTTATGATTCGCCCTCACAGGCGTAGTCAAGCGACCTAATTTTGCAACAATTCAAGTCATTGAGAGATAGAAAAGAGAAAGGCATAACGTTTCTTGAACATGTACTTTTTTAAAGCTAAGCCTTGTTCTCTTACATTGAAACATACTGTTTTTTTTAATCAGAAATTGAGCAATGGTTGGTTTCCCTATTTGTATAAGAGTACTCGCCCTTTTTAAAGTTGATGTAAGCGAAGCTTCCCAATGGGATCTGTAACCTCTATGCGAAAAAATTATAACTTCTTCCATTACACATACAATTTTTGTATTTGATTTCATGTGAGTATATGACGAACCAGTACCACAGACCTGTCACAAAATATGACAGATTATAGCTGATTATATTGCATTTATGTGTTTTCGTTGTATGTATGGATGTATGTAACATGTAATAAGTTTAAAAACATACAATTTTGACCGCTTTCTTTTCAATTTTAAATTGGTTTAGAGCTCTTAAACAACTTTATAAAAAAATCTTGCAATATGTATAAAGAAGATAAATCTCCACTGTCTGAAGTTCAAACATGAAGTACGATATTTCAAAATAAACCCTTTTTACTGTTTGGTTTTATGTACATCAAAAGGTCAAAATAACGAAGATACTTTCACTCCATCTGAGATACGTTTGATCCCCTCAAATAATGTGCCTGTCCTGCAAAAACTCGAAAAATTCCGTTTCTGCTCTAGTTGCGCTAAAACTTGTAGTTGCGTATTTTAGTAGACGAACAGGAAACCAAGTAGGGAGAGGACACAGAAAAGGATGACACGACATATGAAATACTAGGCCAGGAAGAGGAAAAAGAAAGAGTGAGACCGAATCACGTCTCTCTTCTTTATCTTATTTTTCTGACGTCTGTTCCTTCTTCTTTGGCAAAATATGCTCGTGTTAGTGACTACTGACCGTATGTTAAACCTCCGTGTAAGCCGATGAACATGTTGACGATGTTGCCTTTTCGTGTCCTCTTGATACAATCAACATTTTGTGACAGTGTCCTCCGTGATTTTCCAGGAACGGTTCGCTCCCTTATAACTTAAACGTACAAGGTTAATTCATGCAAAGACGACTTTCCGCCGAGTAAAATCTGACAACTTTATTGGGAATAATAAAAATGACGTTCTTCAAAAGTCATTGACGGAATACATAATAGCTTTTGAATCAGAGATACTCTAACATCCTATGTTGTATGTAGTACGTAAAATATACTTCATTCTGTCGCTAAGCAATCATTATGAAAACGCAGGTTTCTTTGGAAGGAGAAAGCACCGGATGCGCATAGAGTAAAAATATTCTAGTGACGATATGGCATGGTGGATTAATGCTGGATTGACAGTAAATTGTCAGCGTTTCTAGTCATGTCCCTATTTGACACTCCCGGAATTTGCCAGACTAGCGCTTGAACATATTCCAAAAAACTTCATTGTCATCCCTCACGTCGCGTCTTCACGTAAAATTTGTAATACCTCCTTAATTGGAATGCGCGCTGTTCTACCATGTTAATATATTCAATGAGATTGAACGCACGAGGCCGACGTTGGCAATGCATAAACCAAAATTTCTCATTTTCCTCCGTCTGATCACCATATTATACTGAAGAGACGATAGTCAACAGGAATAATTTGCGTATTTGGTAGTACATGCAAGCTAACCTAATTATTGATGAAACGCTTTATCTTCAAAAGTATCAACTTGTCACGGAGCCTGTTCCAATTAAACTCTCATTCTTCCGCTTCCATTCATTTCATCTGACATTTGGCCGACTGAACTAATTAGCACTTTCACTTGTTTGCGAGTACTCTCATAGTTTCTCAGGACCGGTTTTTCTTAGGACCCTTAGCAAAAGCAAACATGGCTCAACTTACAGACTTTATGTGACACCCTAGTGTAGCCCATATCATTATCTTATCATCGTGTGCATCACGTTGATAAACATTTCCCGTTTGCAAAGATCTGTCTGGAGCAAACTAGTTTGTTTTTGTTTATCTCTCCCCCTTATTAGTAGGAGGAGGAACATTTTCTTTCGGGCTTTCTTAGTTCAGGCTTCTTTATCTTTCCACTTTTAAAGGAAGGAGGTAACTAACATATATTTTCTTCTTACAAGATCCTACCCCAAAACAGTTTTTTTTCTGGAGAAAGTTTGTGTCGCAGGCATGCATAAAGGATTCACATTGCCAACATATGTGTGCATGCAAGCATCGAAAATATTGGATGGGATGTTACGTTGTCGACTTTCGTAGCAAGGGTCGATGAGCAAGATGGTAATAATGACTGTCTGTAAGATCCAGAACAAGTTGACCCAGTTTGTCTTATTTACATTCAACTTTTTTCTTAGTTAGTTTTCTCCTGTCTTAACATTTTGATGAGAACAGGATACTAGAAAATTGTTTTAAAAAATCTTACCCGTTTTTGGTCTTTTGTGAAAGTCGTGCAATCCGTCGTTTCTCCTTAATACATGCTTAGAGAAGTATTGACGCCCCTCGATAGCTCAGTGATTACTTAAAAATCAGGTTCTTGATCACTAAAAACTCACAGCGTCAATAGGGGTTGTTTACTTTGAAGGACCAC
>JAAXOA010001115.1:0-17367 GCA_036561885.1 Salina celebensis
GCGCATCTTGTAGCATTAAAAATATTTCAGTCATCAAAACGGCTATGTGTTCCATACCATAACATCACCAGCCCATCAATAACTTTCCTTCGATTTTTTTCTGAAACTAGTTATACTTTTAAATGTGATGTTCATACAGTCATAATTTTGGTTGATTCATGCACAACATTTGCAAATACATGCTGACCAGGAAAATTTCCCAGATCACGTTTCTTACATTTTGCCTTTTCTCTTCAACCGTGTGCCTTTTTACCGTCACGGGAATTCAAAACTCATTCTCATTGATACATAACATTCAGCATGAAGAGAACGTTTTACTCAGGATAGTTCAAAATACTCCAAATTACGTTCGGTAAATTGTCAAAGAAAAGAAACCAAATTATATCAAATTGGAAGGTGTCGTGTTCAGTTAAGTGGCGACAAACAGTCTGGTGGTTGTTTGCCAGACAAAAATCTGTCAAAAGAAACGATTTCTTTGTTTGCAAAGCAGGGAAACATAAGACTTACATACGCTCACGCAGTTTTTATGTGAATACCTTTTCAACATTCTCGTGGGGTGTAAACTGGTGAAAATCTTGGACACATAAGAAAACTCCTTCCTCTAAAATGAATGAAACTGGAGTGAACCATTCCAAAAAAAGCGATTTAGTAGGGTAATTTGAAAAAGTATCATTGCTAGTGTGTTGTTTACACAACAGCTACAAAGTAGAATTGCCCACATTGGGTAACCCAGAAGCTGGTGGTCGGTCTCTTGAGAGAGAAGAAGGAAAAGGGATAGCCCTCCTCCGGATTTCGTTTGTTGACATAAATAACCTGATCCTCCCAGACACAAAATTGTTTCAGTGTTAATTCTTCCAACTCTGAAACGGATGAGTGCGGGTAGACCAAAAACGGGTTCGGATATCACGGAAGTTGTAATGACTCCGTCATCAGCACCCTTGCTACCGTACATTTTTTTTTCTTTTTGAAACAGTACACCATCTTGAAGGTGGTGACCACCTAGAACATGAAAAGTGCACCTAAAGGTAAAAACTAATGAGTGAAGTTCAGGTTCATTTGGTAGCCTCATTTTAAAAGAACTTCCAAAACTTTTTCATTCATTCATTTAGTGACAGTCCTTCTAGGAGGAAACATTCTAGCAACTTTCGTTTCGGGTCATTTTGAAAGGGTAATTAAAGTTGCATAAGCACTTGGTCTTAAAAGTTTTTGTGTTTTTGTTATGAACCAGTTAAAGTCAGTGGACAGTGATATCCATAAATTCAACACAATGGAATGGTCAATTTGTGCTAATCTTGAGAATGGAGATGAGATTTATAACGGTTCTGGGATGAGCCAACCTTGGAGTCGTAATCCGAACGGATATTGCTGGAAAACTAGTTCAGAATATGGCCAGTCTCAGTTTGCCCCTTATTATTCTCCAGAATACGGAAACAAAGAGGGTTTCCAGCAGAAGATGAGCTCTCCAGCGTATCAATCCAGTGTTCCATACAAAAACGCGTATTTTGTGTCAGATCAGAATTGTTCTTTAAGCTCGTCATCACTATCACCATTTTCGCCCACAACTTTTTCTCCCACACATTATGAAAGTTGTGCAATTAAAGGATTGAAGGCTCCTAATGCGTTTTCATCTCGAGAGGAAGGCCACGGTGACACTGACAGTTATTGTTTTAATCAGACTTGTGGCTTTCAAAGTTTCCCTAATGGGCAGAAAACCTACATTGATGAAGTTAACGGCAGTCCAGCCAGCAGTTGTGGAAACAGCTCGGCTTCCAGTATACATGGCAGTGACGATAAAATGTTTACTGGGAATGGATTTGAAGGGCAAATCTCATCATCACCTGTGTACCAACTTTCTCCAGACAACCAATCTAAAGATTTCCCTGCAAATATTGTTATCCCACCTGAATTGCCTTCCTGCAGCCCATCCGGATTTAAATACTATGAAAGAGACTGAGTATGAGGATGGAAGGAATTCTGAAAGCCTACAAAAGTTATCATATCTTGGGACAAATAAGGTGGAAGAAGATAATGCCCAGGATTTCTCTCAGAATGAATATGACTTTGGTAAGATGCTTTGGAAAAGGAATAAAATGGTGGTATCAATGCTATTGGATCGTTAATTTTGCGAAATTGCAGATAGCGATGGAAAGTCTCGGAAAGAAAGAACTGCATTTACAAAGCAGCAAATTAAAGAACTTGAGAAGGAATTTACCAGCTCAAACTACTTGACAAGACTGCGACGCTATGAAATTGCTGTTGCCCTTGATCTGACAGAGCGACAGGTAATGCAACAGTAGCTCTTTATTCCTATTCTAACTTTTAATGTCAATACCAATTGTGACACTAATGTATATGAATTTCTCGTTTTAATCTAGGTTAAAGTCTGGTTTCAAAACAGGCGAATGAAACACAAACGAACGAAAGGGAGTTTTGGGAGCAAATCTCGTGAGAGTTCTTGAGTTACCCCATTGTAAACGATATGTCATTGTAAAAAAATGTAAATAAATGCCACCCACAAAATCTGCTTGTATTTTTATGTCGATACACAAGATAAAGTCATGTCGCAGTTAGGAAAGTCATTGAATGTTTGTATGTTAATATTAAAATCTAATAAATACTCCTATTTCATATTGATAGATGTGATATTGTCAATCTACTTATCATCTACTGAATCTTGAATCTAGCTAAGCTATCATAGGCATATTCTGCATATCTTTCGTTCGTGAGATTTGATTGATAGCCTCTGAATGGTTTTTTTCTGCAGTAGTCATGGGCAAAACCTCGAACTATTTTTCCTAATCATTTCGAAATATTCCGCGTAATCACAAATCTTTACGAAACGCATCTTTTGAATAATCAGTAAAACACAATCCATCTCTCATACAGAAATTATAGTGAACTTCGCTGCATATATTATTACGACATCGTGAATTGACCCGCTCCTGCAAAAATGTCACGTTACGAGCTCGTTGGTCTGTATGACTGTCCATGGTTTGCCAAAGCCGAAAAGATTGCGGATGAAAATTACGACACAGAACTCGTCAGTTGAATTTCACAAAGAAATGATGGATCCCATGCATTTTAAAGTAAAATTGAAAACACTTTTTGCCTAATGGCACATCTGCAAAATATAAAATGGTGAATAATTTTAATTTGCGACTAAAATGTATGCTTTGGAAATGTTTGCGGTAGGACTTCGTAACAAAAATGAACATCCGACAGGGCTGGGATATACAAAGGATCCCCGTGTATTTACGAAGTACTCGCTGATAAGGACGGAAAGGCGTACTTAATTGGAGACATCAACGATTTCTGCGAATATGCCCTGGTCTATTACGATATTATGGTTGATGTAAACTCACAAGTTTTGAATGATTCGGTAACAACAAACCAAACTTTTCTTTACTGATCCACCATTATAACCAAAATATTCATGCAGCACCATTTTGAATTTTTTAGGTCGTCGCAAACAAATCGGTATGCAAATTTTAATGTAGTCTTCAGCTTTGTTAGCAATCTATCCATATTTATAACCTATCGTTTGTTTCTTATAACAATATCCAGTTGTTTGGCCAAAGCTTCACCAAAGGTAAAGGTCGAGAGGGCGAAATTTTCAATATTTGTATTGTAAATGCCCCACTTCAAGTCCTGGAACTGATGCTGACCCAACTACTCTCCCCATTTACAATGATTCCATATGGACTTCTCCTCCACATCTCGATTTTCGACGAATACTCAGTGAAACGTGATTTGGACGGATTACTCATGGAAATCACAGATTTAGCATCTCCTCTGTTATACAAAGCCCAAGTGGTCAGTACTCTGCCGATGGCGTTTTATAAGTGCCACTTGTTCATACTAATGGAGGACTTCTCGAGGACCCTCATGGAAGACACTCGAGACTGGCTGGATCGTATTGAATACAAATGTATTCGCATTATGAATTCATTCAACAGCAACCGAAACAAACTCCAGGACTGTCGCATATTGATTGGGAGCCAAGGTCCAGCCTGCTTTCTAGCTGAAGTATGTCCAAAAATAAATTATTTTTTCACAAAACACACATTAAAAAAACTTTTCAAAAAAATCTTTTTCTGATAATTCAGATCTGCCGAAAAATGGCACCCTTCACTAGTTGCGGCCAGGGTAAAATTATAACCTCAGGCCAGCACGTTGCTCAACGTGCGAAATCCGAGCTGGGCAAAATAGGGAGGCTTCCTCCCGGCGCTATTACAAGGCTCCACTGCTACGGCTGGCCGGGAATGACAGGCTGCTATGTGGAAGTAAGAGATGCCACAGTGCGATCTGAAAACATACTCTATGCGAGGACCCGGTGTGGAAATCCCATTGGCAGAGATTGCTACTAAATCAAATTACATATTCAGAGAATTTTCCAAGGATTTTTTGCATTTACAAGTTAGTGAGAGACACTGTTTTACCTAGTAATGACACCAAATGACTTCTTCATTTCAATATGTTCACAGCAACAAAGAATCGCGCATGTTATCAAGCAACCGAATCAGTCCATGTGTATGGCTGAGAGTGCTATAAGCACGTTACACACTTGGCTAATGAGTGACCCCATGGTAAAGTCGATGGGGGAAAGTGATGACAACTCTGTTACACTTTGGGATGATGCGTCTAATAATGAGCCGACTTGTTTGCATGTCATCAATGCGGGTGTTGAGTGCTCGGGTGAGCAGATTGAAAAATGCAACGACATGAATATTTTTCTAAATATTTAAATATTCATTTATGATTAAAGCTTCTTGCGACTTCCCCCCGGGAACATTTATGGTCCAACCGGCCGTTTGCTTCAAGGGAAAATGGCAACCACTGGGGAAAGTGAGTCACACAACGTCCTCCACGATTACACAGGAAGTTAATAAACTTTGGGAGATGCGTCAGAAAACAATTTACCGAGATCTGGATCTAACTCATGTTTTCCCTGACTATGTCAAAATGGCAATGGGAAGTTTAAATGTATCTGATGAGGTGGAAGATCCAAATAAAAAGAGGAGCCGAGGTGAAAGTTTTGAATTTGGCGGAGAAGATGAAGAATTGTATCCCGAGGACCACTATTACCGCATCCCAGACTCAACTGAAATAACTCAGTATCTTCTAGACGATAATGCGGATTATTAAAAAAATTAATTGTAAAAGTAAGTTTATCTTTACACTGTCAAGTTGAACGAAAAAAAATAAATGACAAGCACATGGGGCGACCTGAAATAATTTATAAATAAATCAAAGAAAAAAAGCTTTTGACCATGGATCTTATTCAACAGTTTTGTAAACTTTCTGAAGGATTGATTGGAGCAGTCAACTACACACAAGAAACCAACACTTTTATGCATTTTTTATTTTATGAAAGACTTTTGATCGTAGTCAACTATACAGTGCATACTTAGTACCAAAATGTGTGCAGTTTTCTAAAAAGCTTCAACATGACATTGCTGCCATTAGCCTGATCCATTATTGAATCAGATAAATTGAGTGGAAAAATTGCAATTTCATGGGAAGGTATTTTCATGCTTGAAAGAATTTCAAAGTAATACCATTTTTATGATACGCATTAGAGTGGCTTGAGCTGATCGAAGATCGACATGTGTATCGACGAAAAAAAAAATATCATTACTTTATGCGGTAAATTCACTCCCTCCAAGCGAAATCCATGAAATCATTGACTGGAACACACAAATTCTTGAGGTTCATCCAATATCCAATCTTCCTCTAAGAGAATATCACTGTCGCCTCGTCCTTATGCTACACGCAGTTGGCATACAGTACCACGTGGTTGTTCCTTTTGGGGCACAATCTTTGATCAAGACCATCGGCTGTTTTGTAGTGAAACATATCGCTTTGATGTATTTTTTTTAATGATTGTAATGCAAATTTAATAAAGTTTTATATGCCAAAACAGTAGAAAGCGAATGTATGATCCCCCTAAATAACCTTGTATATCCTTCATACTCTGTAATGCTTCATGTCACACAACATAGTAAAAAAGTGATTCAAGTCTTATTTTATGGGAATCTCATATAAAACGCCAGCAAAATCCTGCTATAATTTGATACTCATCATAATTGAGTTTGGAATGCAAGACATTAATATGGTCTCAAAATTGATTCAAGTCTTATTTTATGGGAATCTCATATAAAACGCCAGCAAAATCCTGCTATAATTTGATACTCATCATAATTGAGTTTGGAATGCAAGACATTAATATGGTCTCTTTTGGGAGTCCAAGTCTGATGGGAATGAAGAAAAAACTGCATAGACAGTTGTCCGCGTCTGTCAAACTGTTCTTGCTAAACAAAGAAAGTAAACAAGTATGGATGCAAGCATTTCGATAAGCATTGTCAAATATCCACTGCTCGCAATGGGTTGGTTTCGTTGTTTCTTGAACACAATTTCACAGATTGGATCATGTTTCATATGCAAGTTTGATACAAGATGTACTAAACTGAGAGTAATGATTTTGAAGATTTCTTATAGCGAATAGACGAAACCCTCTGTCAAAACGAATTTCATTATAACTTTTCCACATTGATCATTTCACATAGAAGAAATCATAACATGTAATTGACATTAATTGATTTACGAAAGTTTAAGAACTTGATTTGATGCGAAATCGTTAGTTCATAGCCATAATGTTGCATGAGCAGAAACTAACTTTTGCCAAAAAGTAAAAAATCTAGATTTTGGTGGCATCTTGTCTCTGCCAACGATCAACCATTGATTTATTGCTCAGCGTGCAACTTGTGTTTACAAAATATTTTCCTAATAGACGCTACGCAAAAGTCGACTTACTAAAGTCAACTGTACAAAACGAATTACCTTGTTTATTGGGAAAAAACCTAGCATCATACTTTGTTTGCTCTTCCAACTAAACTGTTCGACGAAACCGAATCCTCAAAAAGCGGAACATGTTCTTCGGTAATTTAGGCTTTTTTTTACAACGAAAATATTTCAAACCATAAGGATTTATTAGAGTTTACGTCACAAATTTATAAAACCTACGGTACTCAATCTACAATTAATACATCAAGTCCTCTCAATCCAATATAGACGGTAAAAATTATGCACTACGCAAAAGCAATTGATATAGACAATTGTCTATGCGTGTCTACAGCAAATCTAAGTGGTTGCAGGTCAGGAACAACATATTCATTTGCATCCCAAACCAGAATAACTCTATTGTGATAGTTTAATTTAAACAGCTAATTGGGAAAAATATAGCATTGCTTAGTTGTTTGATAACAAGTGCCAAATGTTTGCACCTAAGTGAGAGCCAGAAAGTAAGCGAAAACGCAACTTGATGCATATCTGATAGACAAGCGCTACAATGTACAACATACAATGAAATGACTAATTTACCACCTTGCCAATCTAGAAATATCCTCATTAAACTATCAAGTTTCTTCATTACTGAGTAACCCCAGCCTTGTGCATATTCCAATTACATACAATTATAGTGACTGGGACTGGTGCATTTTCCCTAGTTCGTCAGTTTCCAAGTCCATAGAATGACTCTATTGATTTCATGCTAGCAGCACTTTTCACTTTCTGGCTAACGTAAATCATTTATCTGGAAATGAATATTCATTATGAATACATGGTGTGCCCCTCCCACGTATAATGATGCTTGCTGAATACAAAGATTCAAAAGACCAAGCCAGTATTTAATGATGCATCGATTGGTTAATTTGGATGCACCAAGTTTGGAAAGCCAAAACCATGATTCCCGTAGAAATTCTTCCATTATTTGATCATCAAAGTTTGCCTACCACAATGACACAGAGACTTATGCGGCCATTGTTTTTTCAAAAATTTTACATCATTATCTAGAATTTATCTGCACAGCTTCTCCTTGATGCAACAGGTTTGTAATTTTATTACTCGCGAGCAAGTGATAACCTTTGCCTATCTTAACTTGTAACTCCTCCAAATACTGACAACCTTTTACATTTAAAGTAAACCAGAGCTCAATATTTCATGTTGTGATCACGATTATCTGTTATATTTTGAAAGTGTAACAAACAATCTACAGACCCTTGAGCTTAAACTAATGATTATAATGATTTGGAGAGTAATGATATAGTAAACGTATTACCCCAAGAGATTTTCTATCAGTATGCAGGTATGCAAGATATTTTCAATCGGTGTCCCCTATATCGGTATTTTTGTTTTCAAACCAGTACATTATATGTAATAATGTAATATGTTGTTTGTTCCGTCAGCAATAAATAATAACTTCAACAACACATCCCCGCTGCCAAGAAAAAAGAAAATATCAGCCCCTCTTGATTCCCGTACAAGTCGAAAAGCTTTCCGGCTTTCTTACTATATTACCAGCATAAAAAAATTTCATGGTAAAAGATCACTCACTGTCTGGCCTATACTGCGTCTCATGATTTCATCAGGCAGGAGAACAGAGGAAAAAGTGTAAGTTGTGAGTATTTTACCTTCACATCTACTGCAGATGTTAAATATCGGATCGCTTAGGATGTAACTTCATAGGCTACTTCCCCTGCATACAAAATACTTTTGATTTTCAAATCAAAATGAATATTTTATTTTATCACGTGAAGCACAAAGCAATCTTCGCATAGCTAGCGTACGCATAAAACTTTCGTCGTCATTATCTCATCCCCAGGTAAAAAATATATAGTTGAAAGCAGCATTCTATCGCCTGCAAAAAGAAAACTGAATTTCTTTCACTTGAACTCTGAATAGAGATACAAAAATTGTTTATGTGTAAACATCAAAAAGGTATTCAATGAGCTAACACTAATAAAATCAGAAGAAAACCATTTTTTTTGTTTTTATTGCTTTGGCCTAAGAGAAGCAAGCTCCAATCAGTAATCAGTTGATGAAAACTCCCATACCGGGTTACATAGAAGAAAAAACAAAGTGAAAAAGATTGTAGAACGGTTTTAGTTTAAAACCATACCATAAACTTTGTTTTATATTTTTTCATTCTGCAAGTACACACCTCATAAATAACAAAATCTTGTCACAATGATAGATATACATACGTCAAAACCCGTCGATTGCAGTTCTTCATTTTTTTTCATACTATCCGTTCCATTAAAAATCCGCATATGGATAGGGAAAGGGATGTATCAAGTATCATCCATAATATAAAGAAATCCGACAGAAATGTGTAATAACTTTTCATATAAAGTTCTTCTGGAAACTAGATTCATTTCTAAATTTATTTTACTGCTATGAATTTAGCAGTTGATCCAATATAAAACAATATGTATCAACATACCATAAACTTTGTGTTTTATACTTTTTCATTCTGCAAGTACACACCTCATAAATAACGAAATCTTGTCACAATGATAGATATACATACGTCAAAACCCGTCGATTGCAGTTCTTCAATTTTTTTTTTCATACTATCCGTTCCATTAAAAATCCTCATATGGATAGGGATGTATCATGTATCATCCATAATATAGAGAAATCCGACAGAAATGTGTAATAACTTTTCATATAAAGTTCTTCTGGAAACTAGATTCATTTCTAAATTTATTTTACTGCTATGAATTTAGCAGTTGATCCAATATAAAACAATATGGATCAAACTTTTCAATCCAGAAAATGTTAGTGCACATCCTAATTAGAATTCGTATTCCCAAAGATTTGCTGCATTTCCAAAGGATTTACTTTCGACTAGCATTCATTGAAAGCAGGAATGCGAATACGACAACGGAAATTGAAAACTCTTGTAACCACCCAAAACGGAATAGCAGTAAAATTTAAATTCATACAAAATCAAGCACTCTCAAAAGTTCCAAGTTCTCAGCCTCTCTCCTAGCATAAAGTATCGCTATCTGTTTACCGAGTTCACCTGAGCGCATTTAAATTGAATACAATAATTCAACAGAAAACGAAAGAATGATGACTTCATACAAGATGAAATCATCTCACTGATTAAACACATTAATGCATTTCTGCACCTGTTTTTATATGGTTTTGCATGAAAATGGAAAGCGTTTTTATGCTCAAATCTACGAACACAAACTGGAGTTTCCTCCTGTCTCGTTTTACCAAATTGTTTAAATCGACGCACAAAACGACTGCATGAGTGCATGTCAATATAGGTTGTATGGTGTACAAGATAAATTTAAAAGCTATTACCCAAAATACCAACTTCTATGCAAGCTCATGTATAAAAATCTACTAGTTTATAGAATTTACCTAAAAAATACACTTGTGCTATAAATCGCAGTTGAACAATATTGGGAAACCGGCTTCAAGTTAATTTTCCTGATCATTTTTGCGAACAGAGTATGCATTACAGAGAGTAGTAGGTAAAAATCTAGTATAATGTGGAGTGTCTTCTCCTATAAGTCACATTTTGATGCATTATCATAGGGTAAAATGTAGTTATATGGAAAACCTAATATAAAAACAGTTTTTGGCATTCATATGATATCACGATAATAATGATGTATGCATCCTNCCTCAACTTGAATCCGAATGAAACCAGCCGTGATGGCGGTGGCGGCGGCGGAAGACTGACTTCTTCAATAGTAGTGCCCCTAAAGATCACTAGTCGACTAAGTTATATATCATCTTATTCCACACAGTGCACATTACACTACCATTTGCGTACCGACTTTTATATGTTTTCAGTAAGGGATAATGAGAATGCAAGCCAGTTTTTTTTGTAAGGGAGAATATGAAGAAAAAATCGTGGAGCGAGTTTTATCTACTGCGTTTAGCTTGTAGGCTGAGCAAGGACTACGAGGAAACTGGCTTTGTTCATTATGTGATGTAGTTTTTAGATGCGAAAAAAATTACCTGTTGTTCAGTCAACGTCTTGCAACAAAGACAAGCAACAAAACAATGCGTAGCCCTCTGCTTACTCGCAGTGAGAGTGTTGTGGATTCTTTTAGTGGGTAAATAGCGAGAAAGTGGTCCGTGGGCTGCAAAATACTCGCTGGTGAAGTGAAATAAACTTTAAGCAAGGGCTATAAAAACAAGATGCAACTAAACTAACCAGTTAAAAGATAAATGAATGTTTTAAAATAAGGAATGTTTAGTTTCGTGGAAATAAAAACCTTTACGGAGAAATAGTATCCATTTTATTTCTCGCATGGTTTTGCAATTAGATCAATCATTAGTCGCGTAGTGCAGCATCAAAAAACATAGTGTTTATCTTTAAAGGGGCAACATGACAATTCATACTGACAGGAATTGATCAGGGATAAATCAGTGAATAAAGAACCCAAAAAGTGCTTATGAAGGTTGTTCAGTTCCTTAAAGATTTTGAGATTCAAAACAACAAATAACCCAGCTCCGTGCACGTACCATTAAGGAACGGTGCATTGCTATTAAAAGGTAAGTTGTTTATTTCAAAGCATTTAAATAGCCAGTATGATCTAAGATTTTGCTCAACGATTCATGAAAGTAAATAGAATTATTTATATTATTATATAAAGTTAATATTGATGTGTGGTTTGAATAAAAAGCGGAAGCGGTGTTTGGTCAAACTCCAGTTGCATAATTTTCCTGCAACATGAAACAGTTGTTTCATTGTAAATTCGCTTGCATGTGTTCATGCATTGAATAGTACAGATAAGCGTGCTTATGTTTTAATCGGTGCTCCTGATAAATGCCTACTGATTAGTTGCAAACACAAATTTGCAAGGAATTCTACATTTACACAGAACGATTCCCTGATGCATACGGGTTCATGCTCCTTTAAAGTATATTTCACGCACATGCTTGCATTGTTGACGAGCTAGGCACAGGATACATGATTGAAGCCCTACATTCTACTGTTCTTTTCGAAGTTTGTGCATACACCTGTACTCAAACCGCAAACTGTAGGGTTCTCAATACCATATGGTCACTTAACAGTCCTGCTGCTTATCTTCCCATTGCTGACAAAACAAACTTTTACAACGTTCCAGTTAGTGTAGTGTTTGTACGAAACACATTGTGTGCATAGATTGAGTTGGGATTTTCTGGACAACAATTAGTTTTAGTGATAAGTTTTTATTTTCGATAACCCGCATCGTTAGTGCTTAGCCAAAGACAAGCAACGAAACATTTTTCCGGCTTCTGTGTAGGTGTGCGGTTTGCACAATGGAAGCCTACCACGACTAAGCGATACACTTCATGGTCATAACGCTCGGCGCTCCTCAATGTGGAAAACCGCGTAGCAAGCGTAAAACCACAAATTAATTTTGTTTACTCGTGACAATTGAGTTACCGATTGCGCCATCAACAATTCTGTCCGGGACAAAAATGTCAGGATGAAGTCCGTCGACGTAAAAAGCCTGAAAGAGATGACCTTGTCAGGTATGGCTTTCTCAAGTTGACATTACCTAATTCTGCTCAAACTAAATATGCATGACAATGTAAACGCGGTTCTGCCTCCATGTCATGTTTCTCGTTTCAATGAGAAATTATGTTACGTATAAAAATATAACCTCATGTCCGTTTATTTGTAAACATGGATAATTACATCTCAAGGAACTCAAGAGGACGATGCAATCAATTCTCATGAAATCATATGCGAATTTTGCAAAAAATGCAAGCATGCTTAACGTATAATTAATTATACTAAGGCTAAATCGTGGACAATTTTTTACGCTATATTAACTAACATTTAAGCATTTGATGTCGTACTAAGGTTGGAAATAACATGCAGATTGTTTTGTAACTGCCAACAAGCACATCCATTGTACTTTTTTTATACAATACAAAATGATATGCAATTTAAATCTATGCTACGGCCAGTTTTGTGAGATTTATCATTCCACGGTTAAAACCAGTATGGTAGCCGACTGTTCTCTAAGCGAGTATTTTTTTATACAATACAAAATGATATGCAATTTAAATCTATGCTACGGCCAGTTTTGTGAGATTTATCATTCCACGGTTAAAACCAGTATGGTAGCCGACTGTTCTCTAAGCGCTGGATGCTGGTTGTGGGCAGAAGAGCAACAATGAAAAATGAGTGTCCATACAAAGAAAAAAAAACGAAGGCAGGGCCAACAAAGTATCCAACCGAGGATCGATGAACTTTTCGGACCATTTTGTATTCCCATCACATACAATATATTATGAAGGTATCATGTGAAGGCATGCATAAGTAATGAATCAGTTTTCAAACGAAATAATCTTGTGTAATGGTGGTTTGTAATTTGTAAGTCTTTGTCAGCGTGGAATATTACACAGGTCTCAAACACATATTTTTATATACACATACAGTGTGTTGGCAAAGTCAGTTTCCAAAGGTAGAAAACCACTTGTCGTTTAGCGTGTACGTAGTTACTCATTATCTTTCAATCAGTTATACGCACAATAGACCGAACGAAAATCATTACAAGCAAAAAGAAAGAAGGGATCAGCACCATCACTTTTTATTAGAGGCTATTGAATTCAAATTAGATGCTGGCTGGATATAAAAGAGAATGTGGTGGAGAGCTGATGATAATGGCTCATACTATAAGCAATCTGCAAAACATAACCGAGGGTAAAAGTTAGTGAGCGGTTGATACACAGGTGTATCACATTGTGTTTACAAAGTAGGCATTAAAAGTGGAGAATGTATTTGGATGGTATGGGCCAAAGTGGTTTTAAACTGTGTGAGGTCGATTATTCATATGACTGTGACGAATGTCCATTTTTTTGGTTGTGCTGCCGCGATTGACAGAACATCAATATTTGCTTGTACCAGAAAAGAGCTTGTTTAAAGGTTTCTTCACCTTATACCTAGCGCAAAATGACATTTTTTGTTGTACTAACTCCTGATGATCTGATTTAAAATCTCAAATTGTATTGGTTTATATGGAATGCAGAACGGAATGGATAAGCGCTGGATAAGATGCATGTTTTGCATAATGTGTGATCTTTGGCTTTTTAAGTATGGTTGACATTGTTTAAACATGATAAGATATTTCCAAACAGCCAGAGAAACCTACGTGAATTATTGTAATTCGGATTTTGTATTTTTGGGTGGCCGGCTCATATGTAAAATATCTGTTAGTGGACAGCTTCCTATTACTAATTAGCATTATCTATTTAGGTAAACAAATACAATTTAGTTTCCTGAAAGCTTTACATACGCACAAAATCCAAGCCTACTTCCAAGTTGTCACCATTAGTTCATTCAGCTTATCCGTGGACACTTGAGTAGCAATGGGACTGGCAAAACAGTGTTTTAATCATCTAATGGATTGAAGTGTTTGTTTCTAACCGCAATCATTAAGTCATTTCCACCAATTTGTGGTTTCTAACTCAATACGAGGAGGTCAGAAGATAGCATAACTGTTGGTGCCATAGCCTAAATAACAATCTATTTGCGTGAGGAATCATATGCCTGGAAAGTTGAAATGCATGTCTAGTCAGTTGCAGTAATAAAAGTGATAAGAAACGGTGAATGGCAAGTGAAAGTGTAAATGAAATTAAGGATGCTAGGGGAGCAGTAATACTGCATAAAAAACGAAACAACTTTCTAGTCTTTTGTTCATAAGAATAGTTGCAACACGTCTTTCAAATTTCAAGATGAGACTTTTTAAGGCTATGGGACTAAAATGGAATCGGTTTTCGGAATACGGTGCAACGAAAACGAATAGTTCAGATATACCTACACATACACATGGAAAATATCAAAGGTAAATTACGTTTCAATTTACGTTACGTTTGATTCATGGTTGGAAAACTAACCGCAACACAAATTAATAGTGAATTAAGACAAAGTTTGCGTGTTGAATTTAAGCTATTCCGAGCAACCTACTTAATATAACTTTAAGTCTATTACATCTGCTTAAACCATTGTACAAGGTTCAACGTGAAGCAACTAGTTTTCCAATTAGCTCAAATCTTCATGATAAGACTCCAGTTTCATATGAAGCATGCAAAAATTAAGTAACAGCTGCAGGCGTGCAAAAATCTGCCCAAGTGCGATGGGAATAAGTCAGTTTCCTTTCAAGGAAGAGCAATTTCACTAGAATCATGATTTAATTAATATTGTTTCAATGTCCTACATCCGTTCAAACGCATATGCATCATAATAAAAGATTGTTACAAGTGGTTTTTCATTTCTGGAAGTTTCTACTTTAGATTTACCTTTAATGTTGTTTATAAAACTAGAAGTGGCTTTCAGCTAAAATTCCTGTGAAGTTTATGCAAATTGATTAAAAGTTACTACTAAGTTCAGACTGTGTGAATTATCCTTCAAAATGCACATGTCATTGTATGTACACACATGCTTCTTTAGCTGTATCCATTTGGGCTAATAGCAAATGTTAGTGCAAACAGAAGCGCTCTACTAAAGTTACACCTGTTACGTAGTCATACATTCAGGTGGACACAACAGCAAATGTTGTATGAATATTCAACTGGTAGCAAAAATCGCAGAAAATTTTAAACAGAAAACTATTAAAACGGTCATCTGTAAATAAAGTGTGGAAGCAGTCCTTTAACGGTAATGACCATGTATGATTTTTGCTAACTGCACTCTGTTAATGATAATTTTATTAAGCTACTACTGCGAAAAAAAATATCCACAGGTAGTTTTTAAGCATTTAAAACCGTTTTGCAAAATAATTGGCGAAACCGTAGGTAGCCCAAATGTGTCAATGACGGTGGTCTTGTGTCCTCTACATAGCAAGTAACATTTTTTCAGTATTATTTACCCTGCTTAATTAGAAAACAGTTGGGGATGGTCATTTGTCTGACTTGCAGGCATTATAACTGTGATAAATTGCGTATTGTATTTTCTTAAAAGTCATTCATAGCTTGTTGCAAAACAAACTTTCATAAGAGAAAATGGGGTGGAAGTCATTGATTATCAATCAAGTTGTCTCTTACTAACAATAGATGTTTGAAAAATACTTGGCTATAATTAGGTTTCAACTTTTTGCAAAATATCTTTTCTGCCAATTTTATTGCCAAGACTGACGGCTAATCTGTAAGTCTTGTATTAACTTTGTAATTACATATGAAAACCTTGTGCAAATAGACATTGTTTAACCAAAACTGGTTAGTAGACACCTATTAGAAATAAATATTTATAATCCTTGGCCCGATTTTTATTACTTTTGTTAAATCCTTCCTAAAACCACTTTCTATGTTACTCAAAGTGGTTAGAATTTTCATGTCGGTTTCTGTTGTTTGAGTAATTCATCACAGCTACAAACGTCTTCCCACGAATGACACGGTCTGATAATGTTCCATCAGAAAAACCTAAGTAAACATGTTTACATGCATGTTCCAAGACTGTCTCCTAAACTATATTTTTGAGACATTTTCATATGAAATACATCTTCATTTTGTGTCTTTGCCTTCTATTCACTTTGCAATTTGTCTCGTGCGTTGTTTTACCCTTGAAGTTCTTTATAAAACCGTTTAGTACGTCTTTTTTTTGGCAGAGCAGCAGCCTGAAACATGGTCTTCCTTGGAACGTTATAATTTGATCAAACAAAGACCTTGGTGACTCTACAGTTCATTAGAGCTTCACGCATAAACATACATAAATACAGGTCTCCTCAGTATGATCTTCAGTACTACGGATAACAAATGGCATCGCATTCTCATGTCATGTCTAACCAAATTAAAACTTCGTTTAAACTGTCGGCATTAGTTTTCTTCTGAAATTGCATTAATCTCTAAATTGAAGTTATGAGCTGTTATGTACAGCGGCGAGTAAAGTGAGCTCCTTTTACTTTCATACAAAACCCTGTCACACCATGTTATGGATTTCACCTGGTAAATATTTCGCTTTCATCCTATGAAACATGCTTGTTAAACTGGTGCATTTTTTTGTACATTATCGACCTTTTTTATGATCTGTATCAAGATGTAAAAAAAAACTGCCGAATGTGATGGTATTACAATGTTGGTTATTTGGACGTGGTTGCGCGTAATAAACGGTGTTTTCTTTCTGTGCTGCGTTAAATGAGTAACACCCGAGCAATGTAGATGAAATACGGTTCTCATCAAATGATACGTCAAGAAAAATGATGAATGGGCGTAATTTTTTATTTTTTTCCATGGAGTAGTCATCCTCCTTGTGGCATGTTTCAAGTATGGAGAACACAACTTTTTTTCGAGATGAGAAACCTCAAATGCATTTCTACAAAAAAATACGCTTTAGTCGGTGTAATAACTGTAACCAAAGGCTATTTACACTTTATAATACTTTTTATGCGCTAATACTCTCAATCGTCACTAGATTTTACACTTTCAACTGCCCATATGCAATTGGCATGTAAAAAACTGCGAAAAAGTGCTCACATTCATCATTATTGTGACTGGAGTGATGATATTATCGCATTGTTGAAGAAGCGAGAAAAAAATAGCGGTTCAAGAACACTTAAAGCAATTGCTTCT
>JAAXOA010001116.1:0-17363 GCA_036561885.1 Salina celebensis
AGAGAGCAATATCAAAAAGATTTTTACTGATTGCTCTGCAAAATGTTAAGGAAAAAGGTGAATTTTGTGTTGTTACAGTATTTAACACGATGGCATTTACATGAATATCTAATAAAGGTACAAAACTAGATTTCAGAGTATTTTGCATACTTCCAATGATTGCATCATTATCATTTTCCTATAAAATTATGTTTTTATACGCATCCTTATAGCTAAGCGAAATCCCTTTTTCAAGGGTTATCTTGAATCTCGTAAAGAAATTACTTCCCATTTATTACCATTTACCGAGAAAACATGCTAATATAAAAGGCTCCTCATTGATTAGGTTTTTCTGAAAAAACGATCCTTAATTCTGAGCGTCATCAGCTCTCATTCCATTCCGTACAAGTTTTAGCACAAAAAAAATGTTTTCCAACGAAATGCAAAAAGTCGACTTTTGCTACCATATTGGTTCTTCATTCCTTC
Source organism: Salina celebensis (assembly GCA_036561885.1). Taxonomy (NCBI): domain Eukaryota; kingdom Metazoa; phylum Arthropoda; class Collembola; order Entomobryomorpha; family Paronellidae; genus Salina; species Salina celebensis. The sequence goes on from JAAXOA010001116.1 coordinate 466, forward strand.
TATTCAATATTCCACAAAGACATTTCATCTGAAGGAAACTATTTTGCTAATCAGAATGAAAAGTATAATTTTACCAATTCATAGACTGATACCACAAAAAAAAGAAGCTGCTTTCGTAAGAATGAAGAAAGATCAGTTCTTCTATTACAACTTCCTTTCAAACCTAGCCATGTGTAGATTAGCGAGACCACATTGTCGAAAAAAAAGTATGTTTTTCCCTCTAGTATTTCGCTGTTTTTTCTCGCTTTATTATTGTGTCAGTCGACAAGTTTTTTAATATCAGCCAGCCCACCATGGATAGAATCATCTAGCTGTCAGTTTGAATATCTTTTCATTTGATTTTCATGAATATGAATGAAATAAGATAACTGCTTAGATGCATTCCAATAGCTTTTCAAAATTTGTAAACCATATTAAAAGTTTCACTTTGGATCACGTATGAAACTATTCAGTTGTTGGTACTTATCATCTTTTAGGTTTTGTTATAAACGTGTTCACACTACGAAATAATTACGTATGTCATCTGGCATACTATATTTGGTTTCATGCTTTGTCTATATTTCATATTTAAGAGGACATGATATTCACAACAAAACCATTTTAATTATGCATAGTTTATCCTTCATTTTCTCTATCTTACCGCAATGTGCTATTAAAGGTTTTAGCAGATTATTCTTGCAAATGCCTCATAAACCTGTTGTTATGAATTTTGAATATTATTTAATCCTGTAATATTATTCCTACGTTTTCCATTTCTATTCTAGACTTTTTTTTGTGAAAACTTGCTGGTTTTTATGAATGAAAGTGTCATGTTCAATGGACCACCCTCTGTGTGTGAGGAGTTGACGTGAAACTATTTACATTTTGCATAAAAGTTATGTTTGAATATAAAATTTCAGTTTTTTTTTTATTCTTTTTCATTATGACACAGTTTAACTGCCTTATATTTTGGATAAAAATTGTAAAGACGACGGTACTAATGCAGTCGGGTTTGAAAAAAAATGTATCAGTTTCTTTGGTCACTTGTCATCAAATCTTTTTATGTAAACTTCTAAACAAATCATCATTTTTTTACCGATTTTTGTTCTAAAGCTTTGTATTACATTCGTGTGTGCCGTATTGAAATCCAACTCTTTTCAGGGTTTCAGTAAAAAAAACATGTGGTACAGTGTTACATTTTATCAGTTCATTTATAAGTTGCATCATCGCATTTGCCTATCGTGCAGAAAAAAACTGTGCTAGTAAGAAAGTTGTGAGGAATGTTTTTATTACTTTTTTTTAACAATGTTCCTTTTTGCATGAAACAAAGTTTTCTCCTTTTTTTATTCAAGAATGCACTTGTTCGACTCTCATTTACATTGTCATCATTCAAACGTTTCTGCATTCAATCTCCCTTTTATGGAATGCATTATGGGTTACAACCACTTTTAGCGTCTTTTCAAAGAAAAGTTTACATGAATTTTTTAAGAGGAAAACGAAGTTCCGCAAGTTGGCTTTCATTCATGTTACTTAACAATACCGTTGATAACTCAATGAGGCAACCTGATTTACGACAGAATTCTCTCATATTATCGTATTCTCTCATATTATCGTGCACGGAAGAGGGCGGGAGGACTTCCTTAATGTAAATGATCTGGGATTGCGTTTTGCGGAACTACTCGCATAACATATTGTTGCACTTTCAGCGTAATGTTAGTAATTCAAGAGCTTTTTGTGATTTCTTTGAGCAAGAAATACTAGCCAAATTTTACCTTATTTCCAGAACTTGCTCCAGCGTTTATTTTGAAGAATGCTACAAACATTAAATGCATTTTACTCTGCTTTAAGAGCGTAAAATGAGAGAGCATCACTTCAATTATATGACAGCTGAATTAATTTTTATGCTATAATTTCTATAGAAGTTTAGTCTAAGGAAAATATTTTATGTTGTAGATAGACGCATTTGCATTTCCGATTTTGGTCTCACTGATATATGAACAATTTTCTTGTAGAATTCTGTCTAGTCTTATCATAAACCTATTTGGAAAAGTGGTCGTCAGCCTAAAATAAACTGTAATTTTTTCCTATCAAATAAGTTTCATGTGTTAGTATGATGATGACTTTCGTTTGATAATTCTTTATTCAACTGGCATGTTGTAACTCTCTTTCAATTTTATTTTCACTGTTTCATTACAACTTATCACGTTATGTTTTACAACGTATGTCTGCCCTTGTCTACGATCAATAATACCGCAAACGGTTGTTGATGCCTCTTTTTATGGAAGTTTTATTAACAAGTGCATCATATTTTTATCGTCTTTATACTTTTGACATGCATCGTGTACTGTTAACGTACCTAGAAATTGAACCTCATAATCATAAATTTGTTTTATTTTTTTTTAACTGAAAGGAAAAAAAACATAGTTTTTTGTTTGTTTCAAGTTTGTGCACTTCATTGTATTTTTTTCAAGAGTTCATCTCTTATCATTATCATTTTTGGTTACCATACGCATTGATAATTGCGTTGCAGTCAGCCGTACTCCGTGAACAAAAATAAATTTTTGAAGCAGAAATATTGCAAAAAAAAACTCGGTAATAATCTGCAAAGAAAGTACAAAAATAAAAAGTAATCACATGGACATAAAGGTGAACTATATGAGAAAAAGATGGTATTTTTTGCAAATTGTAATTTCATGCATCATGCATGCCTTTTAAAAACAAGTAGGCACTACATTAAAAATAAACGTGTGCATTTGCATTACTACACAAAAACCCACGAGTTTCTTTTTTAGCAACAAAAAAAAACAAAGCAGGTTCATTTTTTTTCTTTGTTTGAATGTCAAGTGTTTAATCACTATAATGATAGGGCGAAAAGAGTAGCCCTTTTTTACAGAGCAATTATTCTCTGTTATGAACGTCTGTAAAAGTTATGATCGTTTTTCTCAAGTGGAAGATAACAAGTTGTTAAAAACGAGGATTTTTTATGAACTACGTATTTGGCGACAAAAGGATCTACTAGAACAATTTGTTTCTTATTAACTCCACATATGTGCAACAAAGAATAATGGAGGAAAGTTGGTAGACAGAAAAATGAAAAAGGATGCTTAGTGAATGGTATATCTGAACATTACTGTGGAAAGAATGGAGTAAACACGGATATCATAATGTGTAACACACCCTAACTAGTGTAACAGATGAATTAACAAGAAAAAATATGGCATAAAAATTCTTTATGGAAAGTAAAAGTGGTTTAGGACATGGTTGTGGTGTGTACTGACCGCAGGCGGTTTGCACAAAAAGGGAAACAAAAACTGTAGCCAATTTCATTCTCATATATGAAAAAAAAATATCTTTAGAGTGAGTATGCGGGTGTGTTATGGTATAGTGAAAGTTATTTGGGATGGTTAAGTACAAGTATTAAAGCTACATAAGTATCTGAACTGTTATAATAATGAATGCAAATATTTAATTATAAACGATTTATATTCTTGTTTGTCTAGCTGCAATGTAGCGGTTCCGGTATTTTGGAAACGTTGCCGGAGGCCGAGAGTGAGGAGGAGGATTGTGACAGCATATCTCCAACTGGAGGAAAAAGCGAAGAGCTGTTTAGAATGACAAGAAGTCCTTTAGTTTCCTCTGCATCTCCATCCTCATCCTCCTCATCATCATCAAATGTTTCCAGCCCGCAAGTCGAGTTTCCTCCGGAGTTTGTTTCCCTCCTGGACTCCTCGTTTACGAATAGTCGACAGCTTCAAGTTGCTAAGAGTTTGGAAGACTTTGGAATGCTACAACAATGTGAGGCTGAAAATAAAAAGATTTCTGCACTTGAGTCTATCATCCGACAACTACGTGACGAGCTCAAGGAATGCAAAGATCAAAATGAGCTGTTGGAGTTTCGCCTGTTGGAAATGCAAGAGCTCTGTCCGTCTCCAGTTCGACCGCGGCAGGTATGTGCAAAAAATTATCAACAAATGAGGTCACGTGGAATGGTCGACGAGTTGTGTTCGAGATGATATACATTCACAGCTTGGTGATTAACCAGTTCCACGTAGTGTCATTTGTGTATGATCCCCGCATGTCTTTCCAGTGTGGTAACCAGTAACCACGCACTCACCCCGTAATAAAAACGTAAAGAAAATGAAATTTTCATTTAATGAAACAACCTTACTTGGTACAAAAAATTATCAACAAATGAGGTCACGTGGAATGGTCGACGAGTTGTGTTCGATATGATATACATTCACAGCTTGGTGATTAATAAGTTCCACGTAGTGTCATTTGTGTGTGATCCCCGCATGTCTTTCCAGTGTGGTAACCAGTAACCACGCACTCACCCCATAATAAAAACGTAAAGAAAATGAAATTTTCATTTAATGAAACAACCTTACTTGGTATTCATAAAACGAAGGAATTTGGAGAATGTGTTGGTGGAGAAGTTGGCAAGAAAAAATGACGAAAAATTCTTCGCAACGTAATTAGTATTTACCTACTTAACAGTCTTTCCAGGCCTGTGCTTTTGTCCCTGTCTTTTTTGTATCCACTTTTGTTTGCTCGTAGCTCAACAGGATTTTTATATAGATTGTCAATAATATATTGTGTAGGTGGACGATGATGTGGACGATGAAGATGATGGTGAAGACGAAGTGGAAGCGAAAATCTTAGATGAAAGCGTAGATGGCAATTCTGACACAGGGAAAAATGTTGTCGCATGTCTTCCCAATTCGGTAAGTAAACTATCTATTTTTACATACTCTTCACCAATAAATAAAAAGCTTCGATGGTTCTGTCTCTGTAAATATTTCGTTTTCTTTGAAGTTTTGTTGAGAGCCTTGTTTGTGTGTACCCAAGTCTTGAAAAGGGAACTACCCTGAGAAATATACACAGGTTTTGTATATCTTCTCTACAAGAGTATTTCAAAGAAAACAATATTTACAAATGGAAAATATCGGTGGGCGGACAAAAACGTTTAGGCCACTATTAGATAAAAATAGAGATAAAAGGAAAGCCCAGTTGTACAAAGGTAAAGTGACGCTTACATCTCGTCCATCTCTCCCCTCCTCCGACAACAACAGAAGTGGTTTTTATTCCTTGTCGAGGTGCACTTGTGATAAACACTGGATATTTATTTGGAACTTGCCCTTTTGTAGTTTTTGTTTTGAAACGAAATGACATCAAGATTTTAAAGGGATTCGTTGCAATTTTGTTGTTGTCAGAGTGTTTTTAATGTTATGTGTTTGTTTTGATGCAGAGGGATGGTGACTTTGAAGGTCGAAATGGACATGCAAACGTGACCGAGTCAAGAAGTTCATGTAGCGACTGTTCGGAAAGTTTGTCGTTGCAGGAGAGTGGTATTTTCGACAGTCAGTCTACAGAAGACTCTCCCCTGACGAATGTGTGTCGTCTCACAATTAGCCGTGAACTTGTCAGCCTTACTTTCCAAATTGAAGAGTTACTCCGGAGATTCAATGAAGGAGTTGATGAAAGCCCAACCTCAACAGGACTCATAGACAGTTTATATGTGTCCACAAGGCGGGGGAAAACAAGTCATGATCTCGCCTCAGAGCTCCAGTCATGTCGTCAACGAATCCAAGAGTTTGAACGACGACTAGCTGCCATGTCTGATGGGAATTATATTCAGGGTTTAGAAGAGAAAGTGAATTTCCTACTGAATGAAAACCGACGGCTGGAGGACGAACGGGCTGAAATTGAAGAAGCCGAAAATGACAATAGACTCATGTGCCAACGGTAATACAATAGAATCCTTTCTTGTTCTTTTTCCTGCCATATACAAACTTTAAAAAATTGCGCCTATTCAAGATCAAAATGAAAAATAAATGGTTAAATGTAAACTAGAACACGTCATGAATATGGGAAAACCTATAAAAAGCAATATAAGTACATATCCTATTTCCAAACAATCAGTTGATGAAAAATACAAACTTTTGGGTATTATGAGGGCGCTCGTCAACTTTCTCCAGGATGTTATCTACGCCCTTATGTGTGCTAACGATTTTTCTTCTTTTTGCATTGTTCTTTATTAGAGATTGTTTTCCTTTCCAATTTATTTATCTGGTTTTATATGCATTTTTTCGTTGTATTTTTTACTTCCAGGCTGGAAGAGAAACTCGGCCAACTACAAAAGAAAAAGATGGTTTTACAAAATAGACTTGCGGTGGAGAAAAAGTGTATAGAGCAACTGCGACTTGAAGTTGTTCAAACGACAAGAGCGAGAGGAAGATCTTTGTTCTCAAATCAGTCGGCTGGAAAGTCTTTTACAAAATTACGAACAGAGAAACTTTGAGTTGGAGGAGTCTTGTATCGAAATGAAATGCTCTGTTCAATTTGTAATTCATTCCATACCTATCTTCGCGTTGTGCTATTACGGGTCCCTATTGAGAAATGCCCATATGAAATGTTCGGCGGGTGTCAACTTTCTCCTCAGCTTACCCTCGAGTACACTCCAGTCCATAGGGAAAAAGAGTCATTTGCATTTAGAGAAAAATAGTAACAGCAGTGGCACAAGTCGGGGTTACGGAGGCACACCTGTACCAGATGTGTCTGGCAGTTCCATTGTAGCCAGTCGCAAACACAAGCTGGGTGAGATGTCCACCCCAACGTTGGATGATTCTGAGGATGTGGAGCCCCAGCTGAAAAAACTGAGGAGGATTTTAGACAGGAAGGGACTGGCTGGGCTATGCACTTGTGTCAAATGTGGAGTAAACCTGAGTAAAAACGAGGATGATGGATCAAACGAGTCATCACTGATGACAAGCGCGGAGGCGCAGACTGACGACGATTCCCGGAAACACCTCATGGAGAAAATGTTTACGGACCAGAAGATCGAATGGCAAAAGGCGGAGAAAGTATTACTCAAGAAAATTGAGATTCTTGAATGTGATATTGATAAATGCCAGGAAATATTTGATCAAGAGAGAGCAAACTTGATCAAGATGTACGAGGCCAAGCTCGCTGAGAAAGAATTTCAGTTGAAGGAAACTCAAGCGTGTCGAACAGAAAAGAGAGATTTGCAGGAGAAATGGAATTGTCTGATTCAAGAATTGGAACAATTTGCTTGTTACCTTGGAAAGAATTTGAGTGAAAAAGCGTGCGAAGAGAGCCTAGAGCGGCACCCACTTTTCTCTAAAAATGAATGTGACACTATTTCCGAGTTGCCAGCCAGCTTTTCTATTAGCCCTGCATCCAGAGTGGATTTGTCTGTTACCTTGCCAGCAACAGCCCAACCAAGCTCACCCACCTCGTCACAAAAGGAAGAGATGAATGGGGTAAAAGAGAATGACAATGAGGAAGGACTAGCAGCTTTCTCAGGGTCTAATGTTGCCACCAAGTCCTCCACTGATAATGACCCTTCTGAATCTGAAGTACTCCAAAAAACCAGGCTAATTTCGTACCTACAAAAAAGCTTAAAAGAACACTTGAGCACGTTTGAGAAACGCGAGAAACATTTGTTGGAAGAGATTGATCGACTGACTAGTGAAATTCGGGAGAACATTCATTCCGAGGAGGACTCCAAGCAGCAGGGTGATATGATTGCATATCTTCATCAAGAAAACGAACGTCTCATGTCTCTCTTCCAAGACCACGAGAAAGTATGGGGCGACTTGCAACAGCTGCAGGAGGAGCATGAAAAGCTCAAGCTGGAAGTTGGCAGCATAGTAACAATCCGTAAAAAGCTGGAAGACACTCAGAAAATGGAGACAGAAATGAGAGACCGAGTAGAAGAGCTGGAGCGAACTGAAGCACAACTCAAAACCGAAATATCTCAGCTTGAAAAGAAGGAGCAAAAAGGAGTAGAGAAAATTCAACAGCTTCGGGATGAAATACAATTCCTTCGAACGAAATGCTGCCAACTGCAGGATGACATCGATGGGCGAGTGAGTCGGGAGACCAAGTATAAAAATGAAATCCAAGCACTCGCCGCGAAACTCAAAGAAAGCAGTTTGGAATTGGAAGAGAAAGAAAGCCAATTAGAAAGCAACGAAACTGCATTACAGACTCAGGTTAGCGTTTTCAAATGAATTGCCACAATTGTCTTATACTTTCCGAGAAAACCTGCACACACAACAGGGTTTCTTTATGATACTTAACGTCATCACAATTTTCTATGCCAGCCTTTTATTAACGAACACACTCATGTTTCATTAGTGTCTTTCTCTCTCAAACTCAATAATTTATAACCAGATTGTGAGCAACTCCTATCTCCAGTTGTTTCACTATTTTTTTTCCTCTGTAATGAAACTAAAACCCTCTCATTTTTATCTTTAAGACTGTTGTACCCTGAAAATAAATTGTAGTGGAGTAACATCAATGTTGATAGCTATCAGAAGTCTTCAAACGAGAAAATTCTTTTCTCCCCATGAACTCGGGCTGCAAACTGAACAGAATGAAATACAGAGACACTCATTTTCTATAGATGTTATAAAAAATAACAATCCTCTTTACAACGTGTATTTTCGCTGTTGAAAAGAGAAAAATCTGTCAAGTGACTGTTCACTATCAGCCTACTAGCTATAAAGTCCAAAGCCTATTTTTCCTGTTGAATCTAAAGTCTTTTATTATAACTTCCGCTTTTTTTTAGATACAAAAGCTTAAGAATCAACTGGGCGAACTACATCAAGCTTACGCAGATACAGAATGTTCTAACGGAATGCTGCGTGAAGAAGTTTCCTATCTGGAGGTAAGAGCAACGAAAAAGATAACAAAGAATTTATAATCCTTGCGAAGGCCTAGCAATTTCTATGTTTAATCCATGTTTTGATCTTTTTTTTGTTGAATTTTTCCCTGGTAGTGATAGCAAAAAAAAAATCTGAATGTTTTTATTATGTTCTTTTTATGAATACAGCGCACAGTTGAAGAGGCGATTGCGAAAGCTGTTCAAAGTGAAAGCATTGTCACGGCTTTGAGTCATGAACTTAAGCAAAAGGATTTAACAATAGAGGAGCTTCAGCGAAAGTTAGAGAAGCTTACAACAACTGAAACTATCAGTGGAAGTGTGAGTTCCTTGTCCTGCCTCCCGACAAACCTTGGCCTCTGCCATGAGTCCAAATGACCTTTCCGTTTTTAATACTCACGACGGTGGACTTCATGGAGTTGCTCGCGATGTTGAAGAAGTTGTCACTTTGTTACAGGTTTGTATTTTTTAAGAGATACTTTTAGTGTGCAACAGTGTGAATAAAAAGTTTGCAGACATCTAGCTCACGGTAGAAAATCAGAGATTTTCTCTTGGAAATAGCATGTTTCGCATGAGATACTGCTTGAGCGATTACAGTACTTTTTAACAATTAAGCCTGATTACAAAAGAAAACTTAATATTGATTGTTTTGCATGTTTTTGTTTGTTTGTGTGATGGATTGTCTTATAACCTGTTTTCCGTCAAACTCATAGTGTTGTACTCAATGTGACAAGCTTGGCTCCAAGTTGATGGATATTGTGGAAAGACTCATAGTTCTAATCCAGATTCTCAAAACCAGCCAAGGCGCTGATGGAGATGTGGTTAGTAGCATGATTTTTATTTTCTTTTTCACATTTGCTTACTTTTTGCTTTACAATTTGACCTTTTGCATGAGTTCAAACTTTGTTTGAGCTTTCTTCTTATTTCATAGTAGCGCATGACATTTTATTTTGTTGCTATTATTTTTCAGCATGGCCAGATTGAGTCCTTGTCCAGGTGTGAGAGTGAAGAAATGTTAGGGCCGTGTGCACCTGTAAGTTCAGTTACCTTTATTCATTTGTTTTCGGTCAACGAGTAAAAAGCTTTACAACGGAAGTGCACAACTTTTATAAAAATCTGAAAATTTTCTTGAACCAGAACCAGGATATAAAAGATGAACAACTGGTTTCCTCCACGACACACGTTGAACCCACCGTAACAATTGAAGAGAAATCTGTGTTGGTTGTGAAAACGGAAGAGACTACGGAGGAGGTAAGAGAAAGTATTCTATGGAAAAACCAGTTTTAACTGGTTTCTTGAATGTGTGATCCTTGCAAACCATGAGTACTAACATGTGCATGATATTGGTTTGGATTGTTGTTTTTGAACTTGTGTGTGCGTTTTTTGCATGTGCTTTTGAATTTCTCTTGAACAGGACGATCTCATGATTGCCAAGCTACAAGAAACGATGGGTCACCTTAGTCTCCAAATCCGTAACTTAGAGGATGCATTTTACATTCGACAAAAGGAAATGAAAGACTCCTACTTGTCGGAAACGTCATGGTGGAAGCTCCGGTGTGATGAAAAAAACAAATTAATCGAAGTGCTGGGTCGTCGTGTTGCCCAACTTTGTGTGACCGACATTCATGGGTTTTACCTCGACGGGATTCTTCGGGACATAGAGAAAGTTCGAGACTCCATCGGTACTTGCCATTTGCTCACGGTCCAAAAGCAAACCAAGGAGGTATCCCTGAGGGAAGGCAGCTACTCCTCGTGCTCTCTTCATTCCACATCGTCATCGTCGTCATCCCCATCCACCACCATGTTCTCTTGTTCATCTGCAGTAGTCAGCAACTCACCGTACCTGCGTCCGATAGAGCCACCGCCAAGGAAGAAAAAAGCAAAAGCCGCAGCGGCCGCTTTAGTTTCCTTATCTTCTGATGACACTTCCCCACAAAATGCTAAGCAGTTTGGGCCATCACAGCTGCCCAATGATTTTACTTGCGAGTCCCTGTGTTCATACCTTACAGAAGAACGGAAGAGAGTGATGGTGATTCCTTCAAATATTTCTTCATTTTCTTTGCAATCTACTGTTTGACTAATTTCATAGAGACTGCTTGGGGATCTGCCACTAACACGTCAAATTATTAACTTACAAGTTTCTATGAGTCATGATGTCATAGTACTCCTGAAGGGAAAAGTCTACAGTTTCTTTAAAACGAGTAACTTTTTCTACAATTGTACAGCTACTAAACGGAAAACATTGAATTGTGTCGTTCTTACTTGCTTCGCCATTACTTTTTTTCTGTACATCATACCTCCCAACTATTTAACATGGAACGTATAAGATTCCAGAAAGTACAACATTCCTTGCTAAGGTTTCCTCCCTCTCCTGAAAAAAAGTTTAAAACCCATTGGCTAACTTTTATACAGTACAGAATCAAAAGTTTTCTATTTTAATATACATCAAGAATCTAAAAGTTAAGACAAAAATGGTTAGGATAGCTCCAGTACGGCTATAGCCTTCATCGTCACCGTTTTGTAGCGTATGACGCATTGCTCAAAGTTTACAAACTTGGAATACAATTCTGAAAAAATATACTATACACATAATAATTGCTACCCTGGTGCTCTACTAACAAAACATGGGAGTTTTTTAAAATGTTTGTAGCTGATTTGGTTTTTAAACGGAATCATGGAATGCTACAGGAAGATAGCTATGGAGAAAGAAGCATCTTATAGCGTACCAGTAAAATGTTTCAACACTAGTTTTAAGAATAGATAACAAAAGTTTTTATTGTTTTTATGCTGATTTTATTGTTGGGATTATTTTTATACTTGATATAATTAACGTTTCCGCTCGTAGTTATGTAAGCCTACAGTTTAACCATTGGTGTAGTATACAGTTAAGTACTATATGAAATAGATGTTGTTAGCTTTTTTATTGGATTTTAATGACCTAACCCATAGTTTACATTGTGATAGTTTGTTAGAAGACAAAAACTTTATCATTAAAAGTAGTATAGATGTTGTGCATTTAATATTGTGTTACAAAAAAAAACGGAAGCCATTAATAATATTAATGTTGTCTACATGGATCATTCCTATGAACTACCCGATGCAGGCGATTTTAGAAGAAGCGTTTTCCGATTGTAAGGCCACCACTAATGAAAGACTCGGCGCTGGACTGAAAGACACTTGTGCCGTTAACACACCGTCGTCCTCATCCTGTTTAATTGAGGAAGACAGAGAAGAAGCTTCTTCAACGTCAGCGTCCTCCCCGGTTGGCCTTGAGTTTCGCGTATTGAGGAAAATAGGACATGACGCCCTTTTAGTATCCTGGACTACAGTGGAAAGTCAAGACTCGCCCCAACAAGTTAGTGGCTATGAGGTACGTCAGAAATATTTAAGACGACTAAGAAATCTGCGATTAATTGTTGCATTTTTTTAGTGGATTGTGGTTCATTTTTATGGTTAACGTTTACCTTAAACGCGAAGCAGCAATTTGTAAAATGATAATTACGGTGGATATTTTTATATTAAAAAAAGTAGAGAAATTTAGGTAGTTGAGCACAGGAGACACGGGTTATGCCACCACTTGCATCACGCAACATTCTAATAATGATTCCAGTTGTTTGATGCTAAGGTTATTTTATGTTAATGTAAATTTCAAGGATATTTTCTTTCCATCAAAGTCCTAGCCAACATGTTGTATTAAAGGGCATTTAATCAGCTCAAGTGCAGTTAGGTAGTGCAATGAAATACTTGACCCGTATTTTTCTGATAACAAATTTGTTTATAAAAGCAGTGAAGCAAAAAAATGTTTAAATTATAGATAAATATAGCTGCATGTTTTCTTCATTTACTTTGATTCAAAGAGAACAACTAAACAAGATGCTTATTGCATGTTTTTTTCCTTCCATAGATTGTGGTCAACGGAGAAGTTTTTCTACGAATCCCCAAACCCAACCGACAGAAAGTTATCCTGTTTGGCCTCAACCTAAACGAGCCACTCCGCCTTACCTTGAGATGTAGTGCTGGTGAAAACTCAGGAGAGTCAACAATCACATACATAAATTAATTCGGAAACATGTGTACTTTCACTCACTTTCTCCCTTGGAATCTCTACTTGTTATGTCGAATATTACCAACGGTCGATCATTCGAAGAATGATTTCATACTTGTGTTACCGTCAGCACATAAATATTTACAAATTACCCTATTTTTTCGCACAACAGACACACATTTTTTGTGTAAACTAAAAGTAACAAAGTTATTTTCCGTCGTGTACCATAAAAAAATTATTTAATTACTAATAAACCCACACGATAATCTGATACGTTGCTAGAAGACTACAAAATAAATATTTAAATGTTTACCAGTAATTTGAACCGAATACATGGATAAAAATATCAAGTGTATGTATAATCTGACTTGTAGCTAATTTGTAAATGAATACGCCATTTTAACAATGTGTATTAATTAGTTTTGTGTAGATTTTTTTTTTCATTTGTTTGTTTGCTGCTAACACAAAACAACCAGATACCCGAAAGAGAAAACAAGAATCTTTGCAGTGATAATCTGTGCCACAACCACAAGTTTAATATATAAAAAAAATGTAATTTAATAAAGAAAACCTGTGAAAGTACAGTATGAACGAGACCATCGCTATTACGTAAACCTCGGCGTAGTGTTCATTATTTATGCATTGAAAAAATGGCGAACCTTTGCTCATCTTTGTAAGCATATTGGGGAACCCAATCTCTGCATTATACACCAACTGCCAGCAGCATATTCTGCTGAAATACGTCTCGCTTTCCCCCATCTAAGCTCCAAGTCTGTTAGATATAACTTTGTTGCTAGAGGATCAATCGATTCCAATTTTTAAAGGTCACATATTTTCAAGACCTAGCGTTATTATGGTGGACCAAAGATTGTATAAGTAACAGAAAACACCTAACCAAACTTATTATCATCAGACTCGGTAAGAGTAAAGGAATCTATTGTTACTTAGTTTTAGCTCAAGCAAAATAACATGGCGCTAGACTGCCTAATCGAACGCTTGAGAGACTTGTCAAAGCAATATCACAGAAAATTCTGGAAACAAGTATTGGAATGGAGTTCTGGCACGTTAATGACTTTTTCCTGGGTTCCTTCACTACAATTCTCTGATCCAGATAAGTCTATAGAGAAAGCTTCACTCGTGCCAATACAAGAGAATTTGATGTTAGAGTTATATTACTTTAATGAATGTTGATGACTTTTTTTTTGCATGAAAGGTCAACAAGAAACGGAGATGGTTGTAATTTAAAGCGGAATCCAAATCGAATTACAAGTGTTCACAAGTTGGGCATTGATGAGCTCACGTGATCACTTTGATATGTAAACAGTGTAAAAGATTCATTTTCCTTCGAGTGAAAGTAGGACTACTTACAATACGCATAAAGTAGATGTATTTGTGAGTTTCAAGAATGCTTCACATATCTCCGAAAAAAACCAGCGACTGGAAGTAACACTGGAGACCGTAGAAGCTGAAAATGTGAAGAGGCTTATAAATTTATGTTTATGAAAATCTGAATTTGCATTCCGAAATTTTCGTTTAAATCAAAGGCCGTGTGGTTGGGATGGCGGTCACGAGTCCCTATCTCATTACGCACTGTTCAGAGCTTCCATACTTGAAAGCTATGTGTTTCCTTAGCTCACCAGATCACAGCCGCTTTCCACGACAATCCCATTTAGAAAAGCTAACTTTCTGACAACCTACACATGGCAACAACTTTTATAGCAGCCCCATAAAATTGGTACGGAAAAAAAGTGTTGTAGAGCTCGAGGATTCTTGAATATCCCCAAAATCTACGTGCTGCCACTCATAAGTCAAAATAATTTCATTCATCACCTCACTAAGACCAAAGTTCCTCATGATTTAGGGGAAAATTGTGGTGTCCAAAGACATAAAGTAATTCAAACAAAGCTCCTGGAATTACGGAGAAAACAATGCTCTTTACCTTCTGGAAAGCTTAGCTGGTCGATATTTCAGCTCTCGTGGATGAATTCATCTGGCATTATGGATAAATCTATTGCACTAAAGTAAGACTCACAATTTTGTCTACTAAAAACGCGTCAAAAATTTGAACCATAATAACGATCACGTTGTTTGCATAAATGAATTTATAGACTGTTAAAAATAGAACTCCAGTGTGCACCATCCTAGAAGTGTACACTGATTAATCTTATTCAGGATGTGAAGTACAATGCTTGTTTGTTAAGCAAGCAAGTCATTGTGAGTATTTTATGCAATGTACTAAATCTATAGTCGAAATTAATTGCTTTCGACGAGAAGTATCCTACTCCAACATGTTTTCATAAGCTTTCCAGCTTTCTCTGTTGAACATGAATTAACACCTTTTTAAATTTTCACCTCTTTTAATAGCACATGAGATCAGTGGCTATGTCAAGGGCAGCTTTTTGAGGAGAAAGTTCCGTTGGTGCATTAAGCGTCACTTTACATTTTACGGCCGACTTATGCCACGATTAGTTTCACAAGGAAGCTTATGCATAGTTGATGTTGTGTAAACTTTATGCAGAATTTACGAATTTTCAGGAAAAAACAACATTCTATATATGCAAACTCGGATAAAGAACAAACCCTCCAGGATATTAAGCCCATGGCCGCTTTGCAGCGGTATGTATCCTGGGTGTCAAAAAAAGAAAAACACAATTTTCTCGTGATTTTTCATACATCCTTTGGCAAGCAATTGCTCATCGTCTAGCTATCACTATCAAAATTGGAATGTGTCAACTCAAGGTCTTACTTAAGAAGCCCGTCCTTTGGTAAACCCAAGGAGTAAACCTAGTAATAGCCAAACATTCTGAATTCAATCGGCAGCGCTTCACTATGAAAGGTAGTGGAGCAGCATGAAATATCTGCAGAAAGATCACCGCTGGTTTTTTTAGTTTGGCCTTGAATGTTAGAGGTTAACGCGAGTAAAATAGGTTATTGAATTTTCCTCCGGTGTTTCAGTTGCATGCTCACTCATCTTGTAATGCAGAAAAGTAAACATTAACTGCAACTTAGCAACTTATTCTGGTTTTTAGGGGATTCTCTTAGCAAGTCAGACAAGAAGGGATCATCATTATATTATAGTAGTGTCAGTAGTGTGCTACATGAATTGTTAAAAACGGAAATATACTAGCATTAAAATGATTTAAAATGGCTATTCTAGTCTGTTTGAAACAATAAACAAGCAAAGCCGCACCACAATTTCGACTAAAAATGAACGTCAAAATTCTTTTTTGTTTTTAAAAGCTACAACTATGTTACATGGAACTGCACGGCTTCCACGTTTCTGCATATACGAGATGGAAACCCAAAAGAGGAAGCAGGAAGCAGCGCACATTTTTACAAAGAAAAATTATCGTGACATGCCTACGAAATTCACTTAACTTGCAGTGGTTTTACCGTAAACCTACGTAAATCTTCTATTGGTTGAACTAGCCTTGAATATTTTACGACCCCTGTGGTGCTACAAAGTAGGAGAAAAGTTGATAATACCTGCAAAAAAAAGCGTTAGGTATACTGCTCACACCAACTATGAATAAAGTGCATAAAAAAAGAGCATTACAGGCTTACATTTTGCACTTTGCAAAACTAATGGTTCATGAGTTTTCGTGTGCAGTTTCCTTAAATAAGGCCACGAGGAAATGACAATAAATTAGATTTTAAGGCTTAGCTACAAACTACAGATATACATCATACTTGTTATCAGTTTTTTTATTACTCTACTTCATGTGATCCAAACACTGCCGTTGTAAATTTGTAATAAATCTAATGTAGTAATCCTCCCCCTGCTTTTATGGCAATTGCACAAATCTAGTAGTTGACGATTACTTGTAATATGCAAAGCGGAGAAAGTTGAAGTATGAAAACTGCAGTAGTTTCAATCTAAATATCTAGAGATTGGATGATATAGTTGGCAATTACAATTTTAATTTGTTTTCCTTAATGAGGTCGTCGTACATGACAGGTTATTTTATTAATATCAAGTGTGAATTTAATCGCACTTTGTTTTAATTTGTCAAATTTTTGGGTTACAATACAATTCATTGATGAAATCACAAGGGAAAAATCATGCACTTGCTGAAGCATTCCCGAAAGTTTTACTTTCTGCATCATGCATGGGAATTATTTAGAGCACAGGGAAATATTCTGTTAGCAAATTAACGCTTTTGACGTGGATCCGTTCGTTGAAGG
>JAAXOA010001117.1:0-17358 GCA_036561885.1 Salina celebensis
CTCTAGATGATTGGTAAAATAATCCCACACTGATACCTAAGTCTAAACCATATTGATTTTTCCCTGTCGCATATCGTTCTGTAATTCGAGCGTTTTTCATTTTGCGTAAGATGTAATTTAATTTACTTTCTAAAATATTGAATTGTTGCAGATTGTTTTTATATCGGTGCACTAGTACAGGCAAGGAGTCGTCCATAAAGAACGTCACATGGAGTGATGTTTTGGGTTATTTGTGAACGGCCCGAAAAATGATCATGTGGGAATAAGTCTTCATTCTGGTGAAAGGTAAAACTTCACTCTATGTGACGTTCTTTATGGATCATCCCCAAAAAAAACTCTACAGTTGCATTCTGTATCAAAATACTCAATACGTTCCGTTTCATTTAGCAACCTGTAAGCCCAAAAAATCTTTACGTAACAAACCTTTGTTAAAAATTACATTTGTTTGTCACAGAGTAACAACGTGTTTTGTCCATATTGAAAAGCGCGACAGCAGTAAGTTCCGAGTTTCCAGCTTAAATATATCTTAAACATTGAGAATAAAAAATATAGTCGATTCGGTTACATCCTTAGAATTCTAGATTGTTTTTTTTAAATTTGTGTGACGACCGTTTTACACACCGTAAAACCTCACTTCGTCCACGAGACTTGGCGTTAGATTTTTATTTTCTTCACTTATTCTATTGAGATTAAAAGAGTTGTCTATCGTGACGTTGCAAAAGACAGACATAATTGTTTATCGCGTGGATCTCCCCAACCACCATTGCCTTTTTTCAGCCGCATTTTCTTCCCACGTCGAAGTTCCACTGTTAGGACGTCAGGGAATAGTAAAGAATTGTACTGTATTTATACCCTTCTCTATTGCCTGGGTTGCTTTCTTAGGATCACAAGTTTTCCGCTTGTGATGTACCCCACTACAATAAACAAAAGAGTAAACAGGGCTTAATCTAAATTACATGAAATTTACTCAGAGACAAAAAAACGGTCAAATAAAGATGTCATTTGATAATCTCACCAGTCTCCAATGTGGAATATTCGAGGGGCTTTGGCATACAGCACGTCTAACTGTGCTGCTAGGCAGGAATAGGAAACTTGTAGAAGACTCCAGTCCCAGTTGTAAATCGTCGTACTCGCAAAACGTTGGAGCACAGTGTCTCAACTTTTCCCAAAGTGTTTTGTTAAAAGATATGGCCATATTGTGCTTGGACGAGATCCAGTTCGTAACTACAGCCTGTAAAAGTACAAATGAATATGAAATTCTTCTTAAAACATGATATTCTTTTACTTTTTTTTCTTGTAAAAAACACAAATACTTTGACTTTCAACCACAAAATAATGTTGGGCAAAAAAACTAATAATAATTTAACAAAAATAAATTCGAGAGAAATTTTTGATGACGGGAGAAACCATTTAGCTTGCCACTTACACACACGAAACATTAAGCTTTCTAATGACATAATTAAAAAACAAAGTGCCGTCAAAAACATTAAAACCAACTTATCCTGGCCTTTCCAACGTAAATTGTACTCCAAATGCATTTTTGTAGGGTGACACTTATCTCATACTTTGCACCTTGGTCAGCTTGCATTAAAATGTGTAACTATGATTATAATTACGTAAGCTTCGTAGTGTGAACAGTATCATAGTTATGAATTCATGACCGATTAGATTTTGATAATTTGTTCAGTTAAATCCAAAAACCTTGGTCAGCTTGCATTAAAATGTGTAACTATGATTATAATTACGTAAGCTTCGTAGTGTGAACAGTATCATAGTTATGAATTCATGACCGATTAGATTTTGATAATTTGTTCAGATAAAATCCAAATTAGACATAAACAATATACATAAAAAATTATTATATAATTCATGATATCCCCGCCGCCGTGATATCGCCATGACATGTTCTTTAAAGCAGCTCGTTACTGTATATTTTTGAGCAGTTTTGTATGAAAAACAAACAGTTAAAATTAGCCCGCGATAATCACACCATGAAATTAGCTCATGCCAATTACCGTATATGTGAGTGACAACAATAAAAAAAATCAAACCCAATATAATATACGGAGGTTAGGAAACACATTGTCACTTACATGACGTTTCTATGACCATCATTGTACGGTAATTTTTGTATACAGTAAGCAGTAATAATTCAAAACTCGGAAAGTCTTGAATAGTCGTTGAGTCACGTATTTCTGCGGTCAGTGATGACACTTTTCATACTAATATGCATTTCTCAGAGCACGGATATAAAACTTTCGATGACACGTCAAAAGGAATCCTATTTGACGGGTTGTTATTATATACAAAAATACAACAACATCAGTGTTTGTTATTTATGGCAACCTACAGAAGACTTCTACAATAACATTCAAGTGCAAAAGAACTACCATATTTCAAGTGCTCGCCCATAAAGAACGTCACAAGGGTTGAATGCTGAGTTATTTGTGAACGCCCTAAAAATGAGTGCTTGTTAGTAAGACCCCTTCAGACGCCAAGACGAACCCTGTTCAGCCGAGAGGTCTGACCCCACATCCGTTCCCCGAGCCCGGTGTATCTGACAACAGTTCGCCCCGGCGTCTGAAGAAGACTTACTAACAAACATTCATTTTTAGGGCCGTTCCCAAATAACACACCTGCGACGTTCTTTATGGATCATCCCTAAGTGGCATTGGAACAGGTAGCAACCGAACAAATGTGCAAGCTTAATATTTATGATGGTCAGTGACGAATGAACGTTAAGCAGATTAGAGAACTTTTAGTGTTGGGTTTTGGAGGTGACATTGTGGTATTAAGAGTTGCATTGTGCAACGCTATATGCCAGATCAACTGCACTGCACCGAATTATGCATTTTGTCAAAGAAAAAATATTGTTTGGTTTCTTATTCTATGATAGTGCACAATTCTTTATGTCATCGTATGATTTGATCACATTAAAGGTACATCGATCTGACAAGAGTACTTTCATTCATAATAATTTTCAAATGGCTTCAGTTATTAGTAGAAATTAATCAATAATGGAATAAACAAAAGAAAATAAATTTTCTCTTAAAACTCTACTACGCATAATAATGTGTGAATTTTGAGCTACGTGGTTGTTAGCAATAAAAAAAAATATGTACAAAAATGTTTGTTTTTGGGATTAAGACTAAATTCCAATTGTAAATATTTGAAGCGGACAAAGGTAGTAAAATATCATGTTAGTGATTTGAATATCAGGACCTGAGCAGCATTAATTTTCACCCAGTTGGTAACCATTTGCTTAGGATACAAGTACGAAATGGGCCTCAGGAGCAACGGCAGCTACAAAACACATCCAGACAGAAACATTCCTCGTTCAATGTAAGAATGAGTCACATTCATACTTGTTAGAATAGTATTATTGTTTGTATTCACTACTTTGCAAAATTGTCATTATTATTATTATGGATAGTAATTAAGCCACGAGTACATCAGCAGAATCGATTAATACTTAACAGCAACATTAGCTTGTTAACGGGATCAACCCAGAGCTCTTCCTTATGGCGACGTTTTTAAGGATGATCCATGGTACGTCACGCTGAACGAAAATTTGGTTGTTGTTGCCTCCTGACGAGCCCCGACGACTGGCAGAGACGACCTCTCAGACTCTCTCACACCTCTCTCACACACACAACCAAACTTTCAATCAGCGTGACGTATTTTATGGACGACTTTTTACGAATAATTATCATTCACTTGCCAATTACATGTATTGAAATAGTCCAGCAATCAAAATCTTGGTTAGTTTGTACGATATCAGTGCCCTGAGTATAAAATTTGTCCAAAATACGACCGAAAAAGTTTGAAACTTGGCTAGCAAATCGTTGCCCGTACACTGACCGGGATAATTCCAAGTCCATCACCATAAAAGCGATGTGTGCTTGGCTATGTTTGTCAACCGTAACTGAATGTTGTACTGCTAAGCTCATAAACAATTTTAAACTAATTAGCAGTAATATACATGCAAGCTATTTGGCTAGGAAGACTTGACAGGTGCCACGTTCATCTTGCGGACAAATTTTTATTTACAGTTTTTACATAAATTATGTTCCACGTCGCTTCCCTTCTCTAACTAAGTAAGAGTAAAAAGACCACTGAAAGTGTCTAGTGTGCCTGAAGACATTTTGTAACGCTACTCTCCCCGAAACTGGACCACTACAACGGGTGCTTGAACAATTTTAACAATGCTTATTTTTTGGTGCGTATAACCATTTTATACATTTCATAATCAACGGTGCTGTGGCACTATTCAAGTAATCAACAACTGGAGTGAAAGTGATGACAATTAAAAGTTTTGCTGGCTGGCAGTGCTTGTTAAACGTCGAGAATGCTAACACAGCTACACGTCATACAAGTACGAAAACTAAAGTTAATATGACTGAATGGGGCGATATGAGATCGGTTGTATGGGGAAAAAGCTGGTCTTTCTCATACCGAGTGCTTACAGTGTCTATCTCCTTGTAAGTACTTGACACAAAAAACTACACAATAAAAAGCGAATTTACACAGTTGAGTTGACAGCTTTAAAGCGAATCGAAACAAAAGGTGATGGAAGAATACAGTTCCAAAACTTCCTCTCGTCGTCAACAAACTAGTGATTTTTTTTTTCATTGAAAATCGATACTATGAAACTTGTCAAAAAGTGGAGTCCTAATGTAATGATTTTTTGTCGTTGTTAAATTCTGTCTTCTGAAAGCCTCGCGAGTGTATCATGATATGAAATCATTGTAATAAGTTTTGTATGGAATGATTATTTCCTAAAGCTTGCAATAATAGAAGAATGGACTTTGGCTTAATGTGAGCGCCCAAAAGCACGCAATGGTGAGAGAATGTTTCAAAAACTTACCCTAGAATGTGATGAGCGAATGTTCCAAGTTTTTAAATACGTTCCTAGCGATAAGAGATTGCATCCGTGACAAAGATTCCTGATCATCGCAGTTTCCATCAAATTAAGCATCCACAAAAAGTCAGGGGTAACGTAGTGGTCTTCCTCCAGGAAAGCTATTACACCTGGAGTGGAGTGAACAAAGACAATTTTCATATTAGAATTTTCATACTTCACATTCACATTTAGTCCTTTTAATTATTATAGTAGAGAAACCCCGTTCAGCTTTAACAATTTCAGTTTTTTTATACAACGAGGATTGACAATCTAGTATTGTCATCAGAATGTGCAAACGCAAACATATTTGCGTCAAAATGTCGCTTTAGTCGTTGACAGCAAATTTACATCACAACTTGTCAGAATAATCCCCGCATCATTTAAAAAAAGTGAAAGTTGAAACTACACAAGAGACAGAACATCTATTATCCATTAGTCAAATATAAAACCACAGATTGAGTTTCGCATTTGTCGTCTAATTTCTTGGAACCTTTTCCAAAGAATGAAACTTAGTGGATGGATGTTTATTTGTAAGGTAAAGAGAATTGAAATGTACTGAAGAAGAAGTAAACTGCAGCGAAAATGGAATGATCAATAAAGAACGTCACATGGAGTGAAGTTTGGGTTAATTGTGAAGGGCCCGAGAATTGATTGTATGGGAGTAAGTCTTCATCAGGTGACTGGACAGACCTGGCCGGCGTTGGGGCGGCTCTGACAGCAGGCGGGGCTCGACTGTCGACTGTGGGGTGCGGTTCTCTCGGCTGACCAGGTCTGTCCAATCACTTGATGAAGACTTAATCCCATACAATCAATTTTTGGGCCGTCCACAAATAACCCAAACTTCACTTCATGTGACGTTTTTTATGGACGACCCCAATGATTTGAGAAATATCTTACCAGTATAGTTTTGAAGCACATCCAATTTTCCGAACACGAAGCTGGCCTTCCACCACCAGTGGTGCTTCGTCTGGGTGTACCGTGCTTCTCTGTAGTGACCATGAACATCTGGGTGATCAGCATTTCTACATTTAATCTCTTTCGCTCTGAAAATTTGTCAAAAACCAAAACATTCATTAAGTGCTTTTACCAAAATTACGTGTCTCCTCTCTCTTTGTTTGCATGATTGCATCTGCGGCGAACACTTAAGGAAAATTAAACTTACATTCTTCAAGTTTAGAATGTTTTTATAAGGCTACAACCACTCTAACATACTACGATAATCCTGCAGTAATATTAGACAGAATCAGCATTGGACAATTGACAACATTTTTAATACTCGGTCAGTATGCGCCAGACCGCCTAAGTCGGCGGTTTGACCGCTGATTATGGCGGCGCTGCTTTAGGCGGCTTGACTGCCTACTTAGGCGGTTGACAGCTTATTTAGGCGGTTCAAAATCGCTAGTTTTCCACTGAAGATTTCTTCTAGCTAGAAAATGCATAGGCCTGTATGCTTTAAAGCAGCTTTTCTCAAAATTTCCGGGATGAAATATTACATTTTACATGTCAAAATAATCGTGAGAAAATGCACGAATTTTTGATAAATTGTTTCTTCAAGTGCAGCGTCATTTTTTCACTGGAAGCACGTGCATTAATCAATGTAAATGAGTAGTACGTGAACACCTTCCACTAAGCTTCCTCGTACAAAAAAAAAAAAAAAAAAAACTTTGCTCTTCTAAACCGAAATTTTGGAATCTTTCCCATGGGTTGATGAAATATTATATTCTTTAAAAACTAAAACTTCTGATCGTCTCTATTTTCCAAGGGCCTGTTAGTGTCCGTTTTTTTCTAATTTCTAGTGAATTATGACTATGACTGACTACTTAATTTCAATATCGGTAATTTTTACTATGTAAGTAATGATATCGAGTTGTAGTTAGCCTGTCCGTCTGTATGCGCTCTACAGCCCGTACCTGTGAACCAAACTTTGCTGAGGGATACTTTTGACCCTTAGGAAGATCCCTATTAAGTTTGAGCCAAATCGGTTGACCCTAAGGGGCGGGGTCAGTCAATGCGACGTATCTTATGGACTACCACCAAAGTGAAGGCGTCAAAGATACAAAAAAGAGTTACTTTAGTATGCAAGCATGGAGAGCTCCATCTGTCTACTTGTGAACTTTCACCTTCTGTGCCCAGTGCTACTGTATTTTTAATTACATATCAAACGTAGGATAGTTTAATTTGTGGATGCATGATTACAGCATGCAACGATTATGTATGATCCATTAAGGTCAAAACTTATCGACCATGAAAGGCTTTAAAGGTTTAAGCTTTTGGTCAAAATGTCACGTTTTATACGTTCCGGAGAACCGTTCAAAGCATCGCCTAGAATATTTAAGAGATCCTTCCGTTGCTAGAACTACACGAGGATTCATCAGACACTAAGACTACAATCAACCTTTTTCTCCTCCTGTAATTCATTGCCTGTCATTGTATCTCTTTTCGTTTGATGTCGGGATGGTTGGTTTGCTTAGAAATGTTTGCTGTGCTACTGAAATCCTTTGTTTTGCATTTCGTAGATGAGAATAGGAAGGAATAAACTGCTCAATCACAAATTTCCTATAAGTAGCGAAAGATAAGCTGACCCATGTGCATCCATGTCCATGGGCGTCGATAAAATGGATAACAAATTTTCGTCATTTAAAGACCATTATAGTTAACTTGAATTGTGAATTAAATCGACAAAACGACGTCAAAAGATATAGGTACAATGAGCAAAACCGCTCTACTCAAAATGATGTATCGATTAAGCGAATAAAAATCTTTAGTAATTTAACGACCAGTGTAATTAAATTTAACTGCGATTTACTAATTACCGGTAGAGCTACCGACCTGAGATTGAGATCGCTGGAAGCCAGGGAACTGATAAGCATGTGTGCAAAAAATCAGCACAATTCGAGCAAACATTCAAGAGATATGGTATAATCGGACGAAAGGACAGACAGATGTACAGACCACCACGACGTTTTTATAATGTAACTTCGCTACTTAATAATGAAAAAACTTAAATTGGAAATAAATAGGAAGCACTTGATGTTGCACAGTATCGACTCTTTTTGTTCTCTACTTGATTCATAAAGGAGACGTGTTTTGGTAGATGAAAGAGAATATGTAATTGACTGTATGTCTGATTGACTGTGTAACTGAATACTTACTTTGCTGGAGAAATGTCACGCGGACAGTCGTCCGGACTTTGTCCAGGAAATCTATGGGGATTGAGCTGGATGGAGTGTGGATAGAAAATCTGCATAATTCGGGCGAAATCTATGTTTCGGATGGCTTCATTCAGTCCAGGCAGGTACAGATCGTGAGAAAAGATTATTAACGAGTTTTCAATGTTTTGCATTCTTGACAGACTATCCACCAACAGGCTTAAGTATTCAACTCTCGAGTGAACCTGAATCACTAAAACGTACGTGTTCTCGTTCACAGGACCAAACTTTTCTAAATTGTAAATTTTCTGAAAAAAAAACAAAGCGAAATTCAATATGTTTTCCATACATTTCTAACACAGCTCGTAGAATTGAGTTATTTGATACAAAACAACATCTTGCCAATCATATCAAACAAAGATTTTGCAACGTTTTTTTGTTCCCTGCTTTTCAGGGATATCATTGAATTTGAATCTCTATCAAACGGCTCGTCTATAAAGAACGTCACGAGTATTGGAAAGTGGGTTTATTTGTAAACGACACGAAAAATGAGGACATGGTAGTAAGTCGCCATCAATCGCAGGGCCGGACCCTAGTCAGCCGAGAGGACCTAGTGTCATAGCCGACAAACAGACAGTCCGTCCCGGCGATGGAGACTTAATACCATGTCGTTCATGTCCTCATTTTCAGTGCCGTTCACAAATAAACCACTTCCAATTCACGTGCCGTTCTTTATGGATCATCCCTAATCATACAAATTCAATATCCACTCTTTGTTCAAAAACCCGTTAATAACTATCTCGGTAGGAGTATCCACGTGCCGTTCTTTATGGATCATCCCTAATCATACAAATTCAATATCCACTCTTTGTTCAAAAACCCGTTAATAACTATCTCGGTAGGAGTTAATCCATTCATGGAGTGATAAGTGCCACCGTTTCATGGCTACAACTGGCTCGTGCTTCAGTTCGTGGGCGTTTTGTAGTCTATTCTACTTCCTGTTCTCCTTTTACAGATCTGTCAATTTCTCCAGTTATTCACAATCTTCTACTTTCAACAAACTGGGTGCATCCGCTAAACTTTTTACTATGCGAAATCCTTGCCATGTTTTATTTTTGTTCTGGAGCAACTCTTGTTTGATTAGATGTCATTATAAGAATAAAAAATAGTTTGACAAAGTATTATATTGCAGCATGATCACCTCGCAACACTTTACTTAATGATGCTACTTTTCTGAGCAACTGTGTAATTGGCGAGATTGTTGTGGAAGCATCCAACTAACGAGCTGTATGTTTCGTCTACATTCATAACGCCAGATTTGCACTAACAGTTATCTTGTAAACTTGTAATACGTGATATTTTCGTCATAAGGAATGATACATAAAGAACGTCACATGGAGTGGGGGGTTCGCCCCCCACGATTGACCAGGTCCGTCCAGCCACCTGATGAAGAGTTACTCCCAAACAATCATTTTTCAGGCAGTTCACAAATAATCCAAGCTTCGCTCCATGTACCGATCTTTATGGACGACCCCTAACTAAATATAGAAGGATTAAATCTACGGCTTATACAAACATCTTTCTAGTGGACCTAACAGCAATTGGTAGAGCCCATTAAGTGAAGAAACAGATGGCTTTCGTCACCTTTTCATGGCATGATATTTCTTTTCACTAGTAGTGGCTTAGCTAGTCTGCAACTCTGCAAATCAGTTGCAGATCAATCGTTACTGGAAAAAGCTATGAAAATTTTAGATGACGAGATACAACCTGGGATAAGAAGACTCGTTGACAGGCAGAGTATAGCATTGATAGTCTGACATTGTGATTCTTTCGTAAGCTGTACTAATTTGTCACAACTCCAAACATTCTAGTCTGCGAAACAAGTAAAAAGGAAATTAGAAAATAATGTTGCATGAAAAGGTAAAAAAAATATCTACCTTAGACTTGTGAAGACTAGCAACAAAGAATGAAAAAAACTCACAAGGTTTTTAAAGTGTAGAGCTCATGTAAGTGACTAACTTTTAGCGACTTAGTTCGTGCACTCTCATGGCAATCCATGCGTAACTACGAAATTACGTAATAAACGGGTAAGAGAAAGAGAACAAGGTAAAATTAGGAAGTGTAGGATCAACGAAAAAAAATCTTTTCTTTTATTGCTTTCGAAAAAAACCAACATTTGCAACGTTTCCGCCTTGCGTAGCTCTGGAAAGCGGAGTCTTTCATTACTCTTGGGAATTTCAGAGATCGCATTAAAATTTTTTAGATGTTTGAAAGCCAGGATTTTCTAAAACATCCTGAAACTTACGGTTTCTGTTTTAATCTCTTCTAGTGTTAAAAAATCTCTGTAAATAGATGTGCTGATTTTGTAGGCTGCAGTGTTGCAAAAGAAATTGTGGTACACCCACACACATAAATGTGTTCATAAATCCTTAAGTTATTCTGTTAATCTGACACTATCAATGCATGGATTGCATAAGACATACCTGGGCCGTGTTTAACACAGTAATCTCCTTCGATATTACTTCAATCTCGTCGGGTTTAAGAGAATTAGTTTCACGGACGTTAATAAACGCAGGCGTGCCGAGTCGACCAGGTTCTCCGCCACCTCCTCCACCAGATCCACCGGAAGCCCCGTTTGTGCCACCTCCAATATCATTTCCTCCAAGTCCCAAACTGCCGCCTCTTAGTGCGTTCTCAATATCCAAAATCTTCAGTCTTTCAACATCGTTTCTAGAGAGAGGAGAAAAACAACAAGTTAAAATCATCCATGAAAAACGTACAGTATTTTAGTTTGCAAACTTTAACTCTTGCCAGTCCTAGCATTGAACTTTACATTAAGGGGTTGTCTATAAAGTACGTCAGGTGGTTTGAAGCGTGAGTTTTTTTGTGAACGACCCGAAAAACGTATTGGATTGGGTTTCCATATCCACCTGACGTACTTTATGGACGACACCTTAGGGTAAACAGAGTGATATATGAGGATGGGAGTTAACTTCTGTATTAAATGTCGACCAATGCAGAGATGAAATGTTGAATGCTAATGCGCATAAGTTTTTTTAACAGTGTAATATACGAACTTTTAGTTATGAATAACAGTGTTAGTGTCTCAGGACGCAGATGCAGACAATAAATCGTCTGAAAAATGTAAAATTAACCGTAAGTTGTTTTTGCTTTGATCATACTCAAGACTAGTTTCGCATTTCATTCCTATCAAAACAATTTCCATACTTTTTCATGTTTCCTGTTCGCATCATAAATTACACAAACAAAACCTTTGTTCAGTTACTGCTGCTGTGCAAACAAATACAAACCTGCAAAAAAATGATGGAGAGCAGAATTTAGCTTGATCTGTTACAGACATACTCCGCAGATATTTTCCGCATACAAAATGAAACTATCAAAAATTGGAGATATTATCCTAATTTTATGGATTTTGCAATCGATCACCATCCCTCCTGTTACGTATCTGCGAAGGCATTTATTTAAAGGTTGCCGGAAAATAATGACGCGCAGACCAAGTTTTTATCAAAGTCAATTCTTGTAAGAGATTTGTGTTAAGGATGATCCATAATGAACGTCATGTCACGATGAAAGAAAGGTCGTTTATTTATGAACGGCCCAAAAAATGAGGACATGGTAGTAAGTTTTCTTCAGATTCCGGGACGGACCCTGGTGAGCCGAGAATACAGCCGAACCCCGCCGTCTGTCTGAGCCGCCCCAACGCCGGCTGCGAGTTCTCCCCCTCCAGCCTCCTCGCCTGCGAGCATCGCCCTCGGCTCCGGTCCGTGACATATAACCCACCGTCCATACCGCTGTCACGTTCTTTATGGACGAGCCCTTTGCAATGTGTGATGATATCAATGCTACTTTCATAATTTATTTGAAAACAATGAGCAAAATTCATTGTCATTGGCGTTTTCCAGGTTTTGTTTCATCTTTTTGCATTCCGAGTTGGTATCCGCAGTCGCCACCTTTTCATTTTATTTGCCCACCAGCCATAAAATTGAGCAAAGCTCATAATAAAAGAATATATGGAGTGGAGGCTTTTTAACAGTCATTTAAAATGGTAATGGTTCCTGTTTTGTAGCGTCACAAGAACTGAAGCGAAGAGAAACTTCCTGTTCCAGAAACCTAATGCTTCATGACAAACACGGCACTCGAAGTGACAAATACAGACATAAGAGATAGAAGAATGGCAACACGGATGTCGTGTGATAGACATCCACTCTGCAGTCATTGTTCGCCCGAGAGTCCTTCATAGACATGAGCCATTAATTTATCAAAAACCATTTTTGCGTTGAGAGATAATTTGATGAGTGACGCAAATATCCACTTCAAAGTAGACGACTGACGGTTTTGAATTTTTGGTTTGTTGGAATTTANCACTTCAAAGTAGACGACTGACGGTTTTGAATTTTTGGTTTGTTGGAATTTATGGTCAACTGGGGCCATCTGAATACAGGATTCGACCACTGCACAAGTGCAAAATTCTATAAAAGTTCCGCAAGTGTCATTCTGTGACACGGTGACACTAATTTAGTCACCCTTGAAAAGTATGTACATTGAATTTAAACTTTAAAGTGACACGTTGTAAGTACAAAAGGTCAAACCACAAATGAGCAAAATGTGTGTGTGCATGAAACAAATTCTATGAAAGAAAGTTTAAGGTTAGAGTGGACGGAACTGAAGAGAGCACACGCAAACTTGATTAGTGTCATTTCGGGGTAATGTTTGACAAAACAGTGGTTCCATTACGTTCAACGTTTGAAGAGATGTATGTTTCATTAAAATTATGTACAGGGTGTTTATAATAGAAGGATCTAAAGCTATTCGGACTGCCATAGTTCCGTATCTTGAGGGATGATGCATAAAGAACGTCACGGTGATTGAAAGTTTGGTTGTTTGTAAACTGCCCGAATAAAATGAGAAGCTGGGAGTAACATCAAAAAGTTTTCTTAAATGTCAACCGATTTTCTTTGAAGCGTGTTTAAATTTGGACACTGCCCAATTTTAGGTACTTAATTACTCCTTAATATATAGTTATGTAGTTTGTGTGTGATGCTTTTCCGTGCACCGAAGAAGTTGATTTTCTAATGAATAGATTTAGTCCGAATATTCACGTGGATAATTTAGCCTCATTCTGTCGCGTCAACATTTTCTTCCATTTTAATGTTTTTTTCTCTTTCCACTCAACATATTTGACATTTTCTTAGATTTTCGGAGCTAAACTGAAACGAATTGTCCGTAGTGAATCAAGCAAAAGTTGAACATAATATCACGATTTTGGATTGAACGAAGAAGGTTGTGCTTGCATAAAAGGTTGCACAAATCTTGCAGTCTCTGTCCTGCTTAATTGATCTAGTTTTAAATAGTAACATGCAACGTCAACTTTGCCTTTTGTCGTCTATACTAATTAAAATTCCACTGTAATTAAGGACGGGAGTGGTATTACTCTCACCAGCTATGACATTCAAAGTGCAGTGAAAACGCTGCGTACTGCGGCATATGATTTACGATTTGCTTTGTTGCAAAATTTATAAATAACAAAGCTTTTTCAGCAATATCACACTTAATAGTGGAGTTCATTGTTTTTGCAATCAGCGTGACGGAGAACATTCTATGTGAAAAATTGTCCACAATGCTATACAATGAACAGTTGTGTTACACATTTCGTGCTCTATGGGATGATCCATAAAGTACGTCACGTTAATGGAAAGTTGGCTTGTATCCGTCAAACAAAAGGGGGGCACAGGGGATCGGGCCTCTCGGCTGAGCATTGGGGCCGTGCCTTGGTCTGCCAGAGACTTACTCACATACCCACGTTCGCCGGTTACAAATAACGCAATATCAAACAACGTGACGTACTGTATGGAAAACCCTTATATGGAATAAAAAATTATATTTGG
This sequence comes from Salina celebensis, assembly GCA_036561885.1. Classification (NCBI taxonomy): domain Eukaryota; kingdom Metazoa; phylum Arthropoda; class Collembola; order Entomobryomorpha; family Paronellidae; genus Salina; species Salina celebensis. The sequence continues at coordinate 13,959 of JAAXOA010001117.1, forward strand.
ATAACATTTATACGCGAATTTCGACAGGAAGAATGAAGAAAACTAGACATATCGGAATCATTCTTTAGTTTGGTCTGAATCGACAGTAAAACGTAAATTGTAGCTCTACACAGAATTGACCAAGTATGCTACGAGCAATAACCGCAATGAACGTTTTTTGGGGGTTGTTCGGAATTAATTTTGCGTAAAATAACTGCCGTCATTCTCCCACAAGTATATGGCTTCTTGACGCTTCCTCTAATAGGAAGTATGGCTATAGCATTGTAAAATTAAATTTGCTTGGTGCCTTCTTACCTCAGCACAAACTTGTTTTTTCATATAATTTTCCCGTGAAATATTTCATGGTCGTATTATGACTGAAGTAGTGTTCAGCTTACTACCCATATTGTTTCATCGTGATGCTATCAGACCTCGGATTCGCTGACATGAACAGGAAAATTTGTGCAGAAATTGGTGACAAAATGATACTACGATTTAGGAGATGGAAAGAATTACACAGAGCTAGCAAAAATTATAGTGTCATATTCTATTTTATGGCTCTCTTTCATTAGTTCAGGCTGGAGCCAAAAAGATAGCCGAAAAAATAGTAAACTTTTTTTGTCCTCTTTGTCACAACACGATCGTCATCTAACCCTTATTTACTTACTATCGATCACGCAAGCAACAATTGCAGCGAATCAATAGTCCAATGTGTTCTACTAATGATGAAACTACGCATAAAAAAGAAACGGTCAGAAGTCCAATAACTTTAATCAGGGATGATCCATAAAGAACGTCACGAGGATGGAAAGGTGGGTTGTTTGTGAACGGCCCGAAAAAAGAGGACATGGTAGTATTTAATTCTCTATCAGTTGCCAGGCGGAACCCTGGTCAGCCGAGAGGACTCGACCCCGACAGGCTACGAGCCAGCGACCGGAGGCCGCCTGAGCCTGACCCGTCAGGGCGAGGCTCGCAGGCGAAGTAACCGGAGGGAGCAGGCAAGGAGCCTGGAGAGGGAGACCTGGCAGCCGGCATTGGGGCGACTCCGCCAGTCGGCAGGGTTCGGCTGGAGGCTGCGGGGCTCGGTCATCTCGGCTGACCAGGGTTCGCCCTGGTGACTGATGGAGAATGACTACCATGTTCTCATTTATAGGGCCGTTCACAGACAACCCAGCTTTCCATCCTAGTGATGTTCTTTATGGACGAGCCCTCAGTTCCCAACCATTCCACCTAATGCAAACGATCTATGGAATTATCTTTATTTGGAATGTACACACGCAAGCAATAGGCTTGTCTTCTGACCTTCCTACAAAACAAAAGAATTGAGTTATAAAGTTGTTTTTTCTTAACGAGTCAACACATTTCTCCAAATAACAAAAATTATTTATTCGCTCTTGTCATTCTTAAAACTTACTCATATAACAAAACAAAACTGATGCATCAACAAAACTGTACATATAAAGTGAGAAGGTATGCATGTAAAAAAAGAAAGGCGCCTCGGAGAGCTCTTCGCGACTGACGCATCAGCGTTTTTGATTATATGTTAATGGCAGGTTTTGATAAAGATTAACTGCCAACAGTTAGCTTCAATAATCCTGTACATTTGTTTGAAACGCGTAGTGAGGGAGTGCAACCGGAAAGCACCAGTAAAAACAATATCACACCTTGTTATTTCTCTAAAATGATTGATACTTTGAATGCCTAATTGGATGATCCATAAAGTACGTAACGGGAATTGTAAGGTAGGTTACTTGCGAACGGACTGAAAAATAGTGGTATGGTTGTGGGTCTTAATCAGACGACGGCGAGAGGCAGTAGGCACAAGCTCCACAGCCGACCGACTTACTTTATGGACGACTCCTATGGGAATCTTGACTTTTAAAAGTGGAAGTGTCCTAATGAAAGTTTTTTTTTTTTTAGAATTTCACTTTTCATCCTGATTACTTAATTAAAACAATAAACATTTTGTGTACCGCATGAAACTGGATTTTGCAATGTTTTTTTTTACCTTCCTGTCTCGCAATAGACATGCTAGTTTTATTCAAGCTACCTCGTAAAAGTCACGTACCTAGTTTTGCTACATTTCCTACTTGTACAACTTCATGTCATGGCTTTATTACATATTATCACAAAATACTACTCTACTAGAAATATTATAGCAAATTTCATTCATGTGAACGTCTCCCACCATTTATTTCATTGCTCCGCTGCACTGCAGTAGCATTAACAGTAAACAATTGATATTCTGCGACTGCCGACTTGTTATAAAAAGAAACCCGCGCTACATATCGAAACTAATGCATTAAAAAAACAGCAAAGTCATATTAGTTGGTCATTAAAATGCTCAGGTATTCACAAAAACAAATGTAATGCAGTAGTTTTGTTACCCATGAGACCCGCGCTACATATCGAAACTAATGCATTAAAAAAACAGCAAAGTCATATTAGTTGGTCATTAAAATGCTCAGGTATTCACAAAAACAAATGTAATGCAGTAGTTTTGTTACCCATGCGGTAAGCCTTATCGGAACTATAACAAACACGAAACTTATAAAAAAATAATAACAATAATTACAAACATGACTGCTACTTAATACATACTGGGTTGCCGATAGAAGACAAGCAAATGGAAATTAAAAAGCACAAAAAAGTAATTCGATTAACCTCTGAGTGTTTCTCTACTCATTCTTTGGAAGTATCAAATTCTGTCTGTTGCTGATAAGGGATGATCCATAAAGAACGTCATGAGGATGGATAGGTGGCTTGTTTGTGAACGACCCGAAAAATGAGGACATGGTAGAAATGTTTCCATCCTCGTGACGTTCTTTACGGACGAGCCCTAACAGATAGTGGAGCATGACAACACGGCTCAATAGATAAAATGGCTATCAACATCCTTCCGTTTGTCTGTCTAAAGTATTTCATCATCTTCCTATTAGAAATTTGCACGATACGGGTTTCTGACGCTAAACTTTTGATGGGATCCAAGGTAAACAAATTTAGCACGCAATGGGTGTCACCCTCCTCTCAAACTCGGAAGATGACAAAGTGTCATCAAACTTTAAATGCAAAAGCTGCTAAATTTTTCCGCTACTTTCTTCAATCGTGTGTTTCTGTTTAGCATTTCTTGAATTATCCCTTGCTAAGTTATAGCGATTGAGACTCGACGAGTGCAGCTTTTTGGTTTGATTCGGCCTTCAAAGGAAAGCGCATGGTAACGAACCAAAAATCATATTACGAATTAATAGGTAAAGTGTGTGATTAGCATAATAAATTGTGACATCGATTCATGCAAACTCACATCTTCCATCAAGAATACCTATCCGTGCAAAAGAAAGCGAGGCGAGAGCTTTGAGCGGAGTTGGTGTATGGAACGGAAAGGAAAATTCTCGAGTTCCGAAAAGAAACACACTCTGACAGG
>JAAXOA010001118.1:0-17358 GCA_036561885.1 Salina celebensis
GATAACATCATCGGAAAATGCTCTAAAGATTGGTGATTTCTATTGATCCAATCAAGTGCGTGCTATATACTTTATATCCAATAATTGCTCTGTGGCAGTTTTTTCCTGTATGAGCTTTATAATTATTTGTAAAAAATCTGTTTAATTGTTGTTTTTTTACAACTTTTAGTAAATCCTTTGTGATGTATGGCACTTGCTAATTAGGTTTTGAGGTCCAATCTTGACTTATTCATAATCTGATTCTTTACGGTCAATTGTCAACAGGACAGAAGAGTTTAGCCAATTGTTGATTGTTTTCAGTTTGCTACAAAACACAAAATTTCCAAATTCGTGAAAATATTTTATTTGGCTCAGCAAATTGAACGTTACGAGCAGGTCAGATCCTCCTTAATCTTTGAGACGTTCATGCCATCGAACCATTTTAAGGAATGTTGCAATTTCAACGCATCATAAAAATGACGTTTAAGAAGTTTTTATAGCAATTAGTCATTCCTCTTGAGAGATACCAGAAGAGACAGAAGACATACCCTTCTGACGTTCATTCCAACTACTATCATGACTTCGTGCTACTGTAATGCATGTGCGTAATACTAATGACAACTTGAAATCCATTTGATAATAGGAATTTCAGCTAATTTTCAAAATTTATTTGTAAGCGCAGCCCACCATGTTCCCACTTTTCAGAAAATCAATTTCACAAGATCTTTGTAAAAATTATCAATGTTTTCCTTAAATATTTCAGCAGAGCTCTTGACAAGCGCACTGATAACTCTACATATTTCTTCGAAATCATGAGAGCAACTTCCATAGGTAAAACCACCAATTTCAAACTAATGATTCTTTTCATCACGTAAAAACAATATTTTATGTAACATTGCTGCGCAAGTATGTGCAAAAAAGTTTGCCACGTGTTTTTTACTGCAAAATACTACCTAGGGATATAGGAAGAACCAAAGTTGTTTTTTTTACCTGAACACTTGCTAGTCGCTGATCTAGTGACATAATTGTCGATTTTTGATGTATTGCGCTAAATGTTATCTAACAAATTTTGTTTAATTTTCAGAATTAGTTGCTCTTATGAAGATCAACTTACATATAACGTTTGTACAAGCTAAATTAATTGTTATTGGAGAAAAGTTGAATTCATACAAAATGCACATCCGTTGCTCGTTGTTTTTCCACCAACACCCATAGGTACTCCTCCTCGCAGCCATGGTTTGAAGCTGAACTTGCGTTTGTCACGTATAACATGTATCTTCATTGAGCAAGAGAGCAACTTTGTAAATGGTGACATGACGCGGTGCGTGGTAGTGGTAGCGCATACTGGCACACATTTAAATGTCTTTGTGGTACAATATGCAATGGAAAGTGCATTATATAACCTATTAAAAAAGGAAGCCGGCTTTGGCAGCAAGCGCGTATGGCTACGGACTGGTTTACAAGACACTTTTCATTTCACCGTATAGCACCAATCACGACTAGAGTAAAGCACGTTGCCTACATTAGTCTTATGACAGCAAAAAAACGGCGAAGAGCATCGCTGCCGCATTTTTTTTGAGGAGGAAACCGACTGATTGGATTGATATCATGACGATCAGCCTAAAACTAAGCATGTAAACACAATAATTCTTATACAGTTTGGCTTTTTTGCTTAAATAGAATAGAACAACGTATTGTAGTAGTGCACTACAACTGCCATCAACTGAGTCTACGTAAAATGCACATGGTTTCATTAAACTTAGCAGAAGGTACATCATCATCAGCTTCTAACCCTTCATTCATTACATAACGTATCATTTCTATGACTTTTCTCTTATCTGTTTGCCTACAACTAACTTTTTTTTACCCATGCATGCCTCTGTTATATAACTGTTTGCGCGGTTGATGTCGAATGCTGTTTTTGTTATTTGTATGCTATAATTGTTGCGTTCCCTTTTTTATCAGTAACTGTCCCAGAACGTCATCTAGCCATAATAGCAACGCATAGAACTGTACTGAAGGAAGTTAAATTTCAAATGTACAAATGCATGTAACCGTCGCACCTTTATCGTTTGTTAACGATGTTATGTTAAATAGCATACCGGTATGCCTAATAAAGTTGTTCTACCTATTCTATATCATCCTCCCGAGCAAAGGGGGATGGAAACAGTTACCTGATAATATGTAGTATTTGGAGTAACCAGATTTGTTTACGACACAAATTTTCTAACTTGTATACATGGAGGCGCCTACTTTTGCTCCCAGAGGCAAAGGTACTAGAGAATTGTTGTAGTGCGAATTAATGGTGGTGTAAGGGTATTTCTGTTATTATTGGGAATATTAATGATAACTCGCTATAACGTTCGTTATTAGAGTTAGTGTAATTCGGAATCACCCTCAGCCACTTATATAAACCTGGGAAGCAATCTCGATAACCAAGTCAGTTCACTTCAGATCATCATCTGAAGATCTTCAAAAGTGCTCAAAACCAATTAGCAACATAAAAAGCAGTTTTCGAAAACTAGCAATAGTTTTTCGGGAATATAAGCGAACACACTTTCGTGGTCCTTGAGAAGTACAACACTTGAGAACATTCAAAAATGGCGAAGCTCTCTGGAACTGTTGCCCTTGTTGCTTTGGGCATGGGATTCCTTACCTTTGTCGTAAGTTAAATTATCCTTCCAACCAACAAAACCCGTAGTCTGTTGAACCGTGACATTGTGAACAGCAAAAAGCTCAGTGCGACACTTTTGTGCCTGACGTTACTGGTTGTTAATACGGGACACTTATCCCTCGTAAAATAAGCTTTTAATTTTGATTACTACAGTTATACCGTATGGACTTAATTTAATGCTTTTAAAAGTTTGACAGTTCTTCACAGCAGCAGTGTACTTGACAATCCGTGGTGAACGACGACTAATGTGGATAATGGACAAAGAGTGACCGTAAAATACAAGTTCTCTCAACTGGATCAGCAAACTAATTTTATAATTTTGTTTCAGAATGCTGGAGGTCTTTTCTTTTCAAGATCCGGCGGCGGCGGTGGCTGGGGATGGCCAGCTGCTGGAGGGTACGGCGGCGGATGGGGAGGCTGGGTTCAAGAAGGTTGGGCTCCCCCAAAGGTAGTTGAGCATCACCGTCACGTCTACAAAGTGCATAACCACGACCATCATGAACATAAGGTGAAATATTGATCCTTCTCGTTCTTAACATGATGTTTGATTGAATATCAGATTAGAATCATTGAATTCATCTCTTAATTCGTTTAGGTCTTGGAGCACGACCATCATCAACACAAGGTCCATGAATACAACCAGCACAAGAAGGTTATCAACCGCGACCATCTCCACAAGCACCACCTTCACGTCCACAATGTCCACAGGCACTTGCTCAACCGTCACAAGATCCATCAGGTAAGAATCTTCAGCTTTCACCGAATTCTCATTTTGCCCCGTACCACATTTCATACTCATGGCAAGTTTCATCATATCGTAGATAACTCTTTAACTAAATCAATCGTTGTTTTCTTGCAGCACAACCTCCACAAGCACAACTTGCACGTTACCCACGTCCTTGAGCCAGTCATCCACACCTACCACAAGTCCGAACACAAGGTTCACCCATACGTCCAAGATGAGCACAAGGTCATCCCAATCCACGAATCTGTCCACAAAGTCCATGAGCAACACGTCAAGGCTCACCCAGTTGTTATTGAGCACAAGGGATGGGAAGCTCCAGCTCCAGCACCAGCTCCAGGATGGGGATGGCAAGCCGCTCCAGCTCACCACGGTCACGGAGAAGGTTACCACCACGATCATGAGGGTTACCGCCGCAGTGACACCAACGTTGCTGAAGAGTCTGCTCCAGTTGCTGTTGTTGCCAAGCCTGATGCCCCACAAAATGTAGTGATCACTCCTGCTGTTGCCATTCAACCTCCAGCTCCAGCTGCTCTCATCTAAGTCATCTCAACAATTTTTACACGTTAGCAAAAAATTAGCCACAGGAAAACCAAAAAACTCATTTTATTCTCTTGTTTCTCTACAATAGGTATAAGTTAGGGCTTTACATTTTAGGTAGGTCATACATCATTAAAAGACCCACAGGGGCCGTTTTTTTCTGAGGAAACATTTTTTAATGATTACAGCCAAAAAAGTATCAAATTACTTCCTTCTCTAAAACAAAAACTTGCAGTAATGCCTCTCGAAAATAGGACGTGCAGTAGTCGCCGTAGGTATTTGGTGTGTAAATTCACACGTTTAGCTGCAGTTTTTTTGGCAGGTCCCCAAAACGATCATAGAAGAAGAAAGTGCATTTACTAAAAGTACTTTTTTAAATATTTTTTTTTACTCCATTGCAACCTAGTCAAAAGCCGTTCCACCTAGATTCAAACGTTTCCCGTTAGCTTTGCACACTTTATTTTGCAAATTGTCAACCAGACCTATTTCTAAATAGTGTGTCTTGGTGGGATGCAGCTAATTATCATATCAATTAATGTTCAGAGAAGGAAGCAATAAGCTGGTCCTGACCACTGACGAGGTGCTTTATGAATTACAGCGAATGCAAACAAGAACACGTTTGAGCTAGCTAGCGGTTTTGGAGGATTTAAATTTTTTTAAATAATGAGTATGATTACAATTACGCCAAAAGAATGAGTGTCACTTTCGCATCAAAAAAACTGTACCTGCAATATATATTTTTTTACTATTAGGGTTTCTGTTTAGGACGAGCGCAAAACACTTTTTCTAAACAAGCAGTTGTTGTTTTAACTTTGTGTGCAATTATGATTAAGAAAGAACTTATCTTCTTTAGTACTTGAGTGTGAGTGAGCTCTAGTTTGCTCAGTTTTACAATAGTTAGTCTGTTGGCGGTGACGATATGAGGATAATAATGGTCGTGAGCCATTATTGTCTGAAGAACGCATGTGAATGACGGGAATGAATGGGTGAGTGATTGTGTGATGGAATGTGCTATATTACAACAGAATGTCGACAAAAAGTTTTGTTATGAAACAAAATCTTGAAAGAAAAAAAAGAAGCTTCAACGTTTCTTTTTTCAAAGATAAATCCGGTGTCAGACGAGTTAATTAGAATGTGGAGGTAGGATTCAATGCAAACAAGTTAAAATTTTTATATAAAAAAAATCTATTTGGATGAGCTTTTGAGAAAGTGATATGAATTGTGAGCCATAAAGAAATCAAAAGTGAAGCACATAACTTCGAGTGTGAGTGTGTGAGTGAGATATAGTATCGGTGAAAACGGTACAGAAGAAAATATACGATATATTTTTGCACAACTATTTTTTGTACATTTTCATTCTAAAAATGTTTAACAACATTTTGCTGTTTTCTAATTAATAAATTGTTTTCTTTGAAACGTAATGAGCGGTTTTATCTGTAATGATTCATTTTCATCATTTTTTTTCTGTACTCATCAGAAACAGTTTGCGCATACAATTATCATATTATGTTTGACAACCCAAGATAATATTATTTACACAGCTTCATGAATCACGAATGACATACTTTTCATAGCAATGCAAATGTTATTTTTTTGCGATTCACTTTCAACTATCAACTTCCATATTAGCGTGTCATTAACAATCAGGGTTTCAATACACTTGAAAAAAATCTTCCTTTATGCAAACCCAGCCTATTAATCTTGCCTAGTATCTTCAGAACAATCGTTTCTTATAGATGACTTCATAATAGGACTTGACACAATCTAGGCATCGAAATTGTTTATCTTTGAAAAAGTTTATTGCCCTACTTTTATCTCGTCAATTAAATAACTGTAATAGTATTTAATAACAATAGTAATAATAAGCAATCGACAGCTTGGCATTGTAACATCTATTCAAAGACAATCGAGGCCTACTTAAAATATTTGAAACTGCATGGCTTTTAAATGATTGCTGCCAACATGTTGTGCATTGCATAGGAGACTAATAATTGTATGCATTTATCAGCAAACAATGCACAGCAGTGAGGATCTAATAATATTCAAAAAATGCGTTTACATTCAGAGTTTGTGATTCATTTCCAAGTTGTAATCAATAGAGGAACCTACGAAAAACTGTCATTTCCTCCTTTTGGCTGTTGAAAACATAGCAAATAACATTGCACTTAAAAAAGAGTACAGTTAAAGGTGGAGTACACGATTATCCTTTATTGAGTGCAAGTGAACACACGACAGAGTTTATAGAGTGATATTAAAATGACACTTGAGCTACAAACTAATATGGCTTGTAATGATATTCGTAATAATCGCAAAATAGGATCTATAAGAACGAGCGTTTGTTACGTGTTTACGCTCCACTACATCGCAGCAGGTGACAGTCAAGTAAAAAAGATGCAATCCTATCCATTAATGTAATTGGGGTGGTTTTTAGTTTATGATGGTGGCAATTGTCAAATGGGTTTTTACTAGTAATTACGAAAACAAGTTACATAATACATTTTTGCGCATAATTGTATCTTATTGTCCGCCTAGTTGGCAGATACACTTTTTCCCGTTGTTCCTCTAAAACAAATTTATAGGATATTAATTCACGTCAGTTCAATCAGCGAAGAAAGAAACAAAAAAAGAAAAAAAATGCAAGACAGTTTTGAAAACAAGTTGGGCCCGAGCAGCCCCAGAAGATATGTCTATACGGATATGAGCGTAAATGAGGGGAAGTTTTTTCTAGAGCAAAATTCTAGTATGGCGGAAACACCATCTAAATGTCATGATTTTTATGCTGTTGCCGTCATCATGGTATTATGACATAGAACGAGGTAAAGTCATCTCTGCTCCTCTTGGCAGTCAACGCAATTAGGAAATGCGGAGCGGTAGCCGCTGCAACAAGGAGTGAACAATCAGTTGGATGAGGTAACTAACCAACCCTACAAAAACCCCACGCGCCATGNTTGGATGAGGTAACTAACCAACCCTACAAAAACCCCACGCGCCATGTTTACATCCTTAACCAATTTATTGTCAAGGAGGAGGCGAAGTAAGAGGAAGAAATTTCAAACAAAATGATCCGCTCAAGTTATACCAGCATTCTCTTTCAATATACTTTTATGCGTGCGTTTTGACTAAGTTTGGGCGTGAATTACTTGGTACTTGATCGTTAGATATTTTGTTGGATTTACACTAGAAGAAAAGTCTCCATAATGGCAATGCCCGTTTGCATTCAATCCTTGCTGGAAAGCTTAAACACTGAATATTATTGTACCTGGTGGGAAGAATGTATATTTCCGATAGAAGACGACTAGACTAGAAGACATTCATAATTGGATTATGACGATGAAAGTCACAAAAGAATGTAGTGAAGGTATGTTTAGTAAAAAAAACCCATGTAAATACCGCAGCTAATTCTAATTTTTACACATACTTTGGCTACTGCTCCAACTTCATAGTATAAAGCTGCCTTTATGTTAACATAACAGAACATAAAACTAAATTTTATACTATGGTCCGCAACTTCAGAATATGAAAATATTACTAATTTTGCATTGATTAGGTTAGGATTACAAAATTGGTAAGTTGATACGTAGGTAGCAAATGACAAGAAATCTTTCATCAAATCTAATGTTGGCTTCAGGGGAAGTCTGCGCGGCATCCTACATTTTACGCGAATTCATGTAAAAGAAGAAAAGCCGAATTTTTAATTGATGCTTTGGTTGTCATACTTCTGGTCAGTAGTATAATTTTGGGTGTTGGTAGCAAGTTAAACATCTACCTATATAAACAGGAAAAAATGTGTTTACATGTAATTCTATCATCATAAAAGTGTAGATAGCATATTGGTAGAATTTAAATATAGGGTGTCACATTCAATTTGTTTCTTATTTTGTTGATGCACCCTATAATTAAGGATCCGTTCCCGAGTCGTGCGTAAAAATCAAATAAAGGCTTGGCCAAAGGAAAGAATACGTGGGATTTGTGAAGAAAATGAAAAAATCACGATTACTTACTAAAAATGAAAACAAAGTTTTGAATTGGGATACAACGTGGTAGTCTATAAACCAACACGCGCTCGGATTAACCCATTTCGTATCTATATTGGCGCAAATTAAGTTCATGAACCTTCGAAACTATCAACTACAGCCAGAGAAATGTTTTTAAACTACTTTCTTGTCTTTGGCAGATGAAAATTGAAATACATAGGAAGTTTCAAATTCGTAGGTGAAATGTTAAAGGTCAACAAAGAAATATTTAATTTGTAATCATGAAATCGTCTTTGTAAACTCGCTAATCCATTACAAAATGCATGAAAAAATCAACATGTCAGACCACAGAAATATACCAAGTTTGGTGCTTGGTTAATATGTCATAGCTCATTGCTGATTGTATTGGTTTCCGCCAAACCGAAAATAATCAATAAATATTCAACGAAAAGAAAGGATTGTTTACAAATTTTATGTAAGAAATATGACAAAGGATATTATGTCCTCGTAAACGCTTTTTCGTGATGCTTTTACTAATCGAAAATAAGAAATATGTTTGGCGTTCATTGCATTTTGGAGTTTTTCGTGCAATTTTAATAACAAGACCAATAGACATGACAGATCTATAAATAAGCCTGATTAACTAACGTGATAACATTTGCGCGAAGTGAGAATTTACATTTTACATCAAACTTGGATTGTTCTAGAAAGGAACGCAAAATACAAACAAGTTGCTTACATGAACATAAAAGTCAACGAGTTTTTTTTTACATTAGCATAATGCATTTCTGCAATATATAGTTGTATGTTTCAGTCCACGGGCTTTCACTGATATCCGGTATTTGGTTTTCATTTACCGAAAGGACACAGGAAGTAATGATAGTCCTCATATAAACATGCCATGTTATAAATGTTATAAACATGCCATAAAACAATGTAACATTCTGTGACAGTATTCGGTATTCGGTTATAAACAAAAGATATACACATTTTTCTCGTAATGTCTTCTGAAGGCAAAAACTGATTTTGCACATATTTATCTTTGCTCAGTAACAATTGGGTTCTCAGGAACGTGACACGGTTTAGTTAACTTCTGCCCCTTATTATTTTAGAATTTTGGCAAACTGTTTACTAACATTTTCTCATGATAAAATTTCAACCATAAAAGACAAAGCTGCATGAGTATTTTGCAGTTCAACAATAGGATGCCCCATGTGGTAAATCACACCACAAGCAATAAATTTAAATGAGTAAAAAATGCTAATTTAATTTCAAGTTTTCATTGTACAACAATTAAAATCTATTCAAAATATGGGTAGCGCACAGTGTGAAGGCCGTTTTGCAATTAATAACTCATCATTATATATTCAAAAAACATGGAATAATAGCATACAAATATTAAACAATATCTTGACCATAAGCTGAATTAGGCACGGGGCTTCTGATTAATTTGCATGTAGTGGCATATTTTTCTGACCCATTTTTATCAATTTGACAGATTTTTCACACAAATGAGCGTTAATCAATTTAATCTTTGAAAAATTACTTTGAGAGCGCATGTTTCATCTCAAACTCACACCCTCCTCAGTTGTCTTTTACTTCCCATACCTACCTACTAATATTCATTTGAAATCCTAATCAAAAAGTTTTAAGTTTTGTTTGATTTTTTACAAATATTGCATGCAGAAGCTATTGATGCTTAATCCATACGGCACAGCAAATGTGTCTTTCTTAGTACTAAAGACAATTGGCAATAAACACGTGACTTGTTGATGATACTGGCATCGCGTAAATTAAATTCCTTGTCTGCCTATGGTGTATTCAAATCATGTAACGTCCACCACTCCTTTCCCCATATTTTCAATTTCAAACATTTCATAATTTTGGCAAAAGTTTTTACAATATTAAGGAAAAACATAGGTTCAGCATATTGAGGCTCAGCAGTAGAGCAATAAACATTGGACTGATATTTTTCCATCAGAAATGGAATTGTCGTGACGAGCTAAAATGATAATAGTTGCTCAAACAAAGCCTCCCTTTCCCATCCCTTATAGAAAAATAAGTGGCGCCTTGCAAAAAAGACAAAGTAAACGTCTACAGAAAATAAGTGAGAAATACTTGCTCACGCACATTTCGTTCTTACGCACAATTTGTGCCATTCATTTCTTTTGTTGTTTGCTCTTTAAAGAGGATGTGAAACAAATCATATAATACATACATTATATGAATCGATAAAATAATTGATGAAAATAAATGGCTAAAGCAAACATTTCACTGAATGAATTACATTTCTTAAAATATTTGGCACAACGACTTTTGTCATTCATGATCCCTCCTACATATTCGGATGCCTTCTCACCAAATACAAAGATGTATTTTACTCCAAAAGGTTATCTAAAACTACACGTTGATGGGAGGTCAAATATGTGGCACCCTTAAAAAATCTAATTGCTACTCCTCACAATAAAATTGGTGAGCATTGAGAATTGAGAAGATGTTCTATTTAATTTGTATTCGCATAATTCCTTAAAACTTGAACAATTGATCCATTTGTGAGTACTTTTATGCAGCTTGAGCTCCAACTTTATTCCATTAGTTCAGCATGTGGGCATAAACTAACATTCGGGGTTTTTAATTTATTCTTTATTCGTGACCATTATTATTAACTACTTACACAAAACCTAATGGCGAATTAGTGTTCGAAAGTAGATTATTTTGTTCGAAAATGCATACAGGTTAGGTTCAGTGATACTTATTTTGGACGAGAGATACTCAGTTCATAGCTTTTACTCAGTAATCTCAAGGTACACCCAATTTTCCACGAATTAATGCAACAAACAAGCTCTATAAGAAGCTGGCTTATGAATGCATCTTTAATTACGCCTCATCACTATGATGTAGGCTTTGACAAACAACAAATTATAAATGTTTGTGCACCCACATACAAAAGCGAAAGGTCACACTGATTGCGCTTTTTTACAATGGTATTTATGGTTTCGAAATAGTTGTTTGTTTCCAAAAAAGCAATAGAGATTGCAAATTGCAACATGAACGCAAGGTTATGGTCGGACATTTTTCCAATCATCTCTTCATACAGCTCTTATTTCAATTACATGGTCCTGATACAGTTTTGATTATCCATAATATTATATCGACCGAGTAAAAATATTTCTTCTATGTCTTAATAAGACGCAAAAATAGTTTGCAGGGTTAACTTCATGAGTTTTACTGTAACGGTGGGATTTAAACTCTATTGGGGTTAGGTAATAAACGATGTGTTATGCAACAAGGTTCCCTTCAAGTCACACAGGATGTCTTCAATTTGCACTGTATTACGATAACAATGCTGTAAAAGCAATTTTTCGCCAGATTATTATCAGAAACCAGCATGTGGTAGCGTGAAAACCTATACGATAACAAGATAAATGATTTTTACGCAGATAAGTATGAAATCTTATGACAGTTTAGCCAACGATGAATGATTTACGAGAAAGCCTACGATGACAAATTTTTGGCAGTGGAATGGAGACTTTGTTTACTTATCTGAGTGAAAAAAATATGACTTTATGAGTTAATTGTTATTAATTCTTTAGAAAAGTTTTGCATATCAATATAATCCTAATATGCAGATACACGCAGTTCGACGAAATGAAAGTTGTACAAACTGTTTAAAACTAAAACAATGCAAAACACAAATTCACAATTTGTATCGGATTTTATTTGCGAAAATAATAAAAGCTATAAGGACGAAGCTGAACTTTCTAGAAAGTAAAAAGCTTAAATTCAAAACTATCGAATGATACCCCACACGCCAAGTATAAATCTGAAAGAAAAAGTTTGATCTGACCTTTGACTACGCCTCCCAGTTACGCAAAAATGCACACAAACCACGTCATTTGACTGCTTTTGATGAGGGCTTCCGAATGACATCCCACACGCCAGATCAAAATACATAATTAAAAAGTTGACCCCTGATCCCGCCCCTTATAGTCAACCGATTTGGCTCAAATCAATAGGGACAGACGGACAGACAAACTCATCGATATCCTTACTTGCTGAACAAAGTTTAGGTTCGTAATAAATCTAGAAGCAATGTACAACCTCTACCACGTAATACTGAAATGTTCAAATGGGAAGATGACCGGCGGATGTATAAGATGTACATTGTTGAGAATACGAAACTAATTCGCGATAGAATTATGTTATTGCATATGGAAAAGATGACACGGTTACAAATTGAAATTCTCTTGTTACCTTACCTGATTTTTTTGGCTGGTGTTGTTCCGATTGATTGTGACACTCATTTTATGGTAGTTTATCCCTCGTTTATTCACATCAATTTAAATTTAAGCTTAAGAAACAGAAATCGACGCTTTATATGCAGCAGAACCATACGCAAACGTGCAAACAATCACACTCGTTGTCCATTGTCCATATCGAAGGACCCTGTCATATTTCCGAGCTTCGCAAATGATTCCATACAGCAATTTTGTCAAGCTACATGAAAATGGGAAGTACCTGTATTCTGGTGTTCGTTAGTGGATTTTCTTTGTTGATTCGTTTGTTTTTCAAGGCGTTTGTGTTAGATTACTTAGTTTACCGTTTATTCGCGAAGGCTTACGCTTCTGCGGTATTCCGTTGTACCGGTTTATTACAGCTTGACATAATTTTCATGAGGATCAAGCAAATTCACTACATGCGCGTATTGATCAATTGTGCCCATAATCAAGTCAAAATGTATAGTCTACTTTTTAATGCATTGTTACAGTGGCAATAGTAAAGAAAAGATGAAATGGAACAAATGAAATGCGTCAATTCAATATATATTAAAAGATATTATGAAAATAACGGTCCCATTTTTATTTGGAAGGTTTTTGAAACAAAGAAAGAAGATAGTAGTTTTTAACCTTAGACAATCGGGAACAGCGGCGTATCCTCCATAAGCGACAACTCCTGGGTATGCAGCTGGAACTGGGCTAGCCACGGCAACGGCGACAGCCAATACGAGGACAAGGAGGGCAGCGATCTTACTTTCAAAATGAAAACAATGTAAAATCAAGAAAATGAAATTACATCGGTCTATGTCGCATGGACATAATGAAGCACAATTTGAAGTAAAAGATTTCTGTTCCCTGATAATGACGCCCAGGATAAATTGCATGTAAACTTTTACGAGATGTGGTAGTAGGCATCAACTTAGCAAAGCAACGTAGAGGTGTTATCCAAAATCCAAAGTCCAGCTTCAATTTCACAGCTGAAGTGGTCAGCACGTCTCCAGGGAACAGCCCAGCCATGAGTAGTTCGATTAGGAAAATCCGTAGATAAGCTTTGCGAGACACGATGTTATCCTGCTGAAACCCAACGGAGACCGATGATCCGGTCGTGGATATCATCATACGCTATCGCTGTAGGTCTCCGGAAAAGTCCAGGCGTGGACGAGGATGTTGTGGTATTCTCGATCCGCCACGTAAATCTGCGTAAGAAAAAGCTTGAATTAATTTCAAGTTGTGAAATAAATGTGTAGGAATGGATATGTATTTTTAGTAGAATCCTCTTTCATACCTGCTCAGTGCGTGAATTGACGGCGATTCCCCATGGCTTCCTCTCGAACTTGATTCCTCTCGTGGAATCCAGTGGATGGTGTGGGATGTCTTCTGGTCCAATTTCCTCCGCGTCCACGTTGATGATGGCCTTCCGTTGAGATGTAGACGAGTAGTCCCGTGGCTCCATCCTGGTCGGCAGTGGTCCAAGTGGCTCATCGGGTCCTGAGAAGCGCAAAGTAGTGTCGGCCAAGGTGCTGCAGTCCGTTGCAGTTGGTGTTGAGCGAGTCCTTCCGTGGGCGTCCATCCTTCCAAATATATATTTCCGTGGTGCTGTAGTTGAGCTCAGGTCCAGTTGAGGATGTTGATTCCTTGGAGGTTCCGTGAAAAGTGAATGACTGCTGTGGTGGGGAGGGCACCTTTTATACTCAACCCCACTACCATTTCTTCAAAAAATATAAAATGTCGATGAGAAAGGTACAATGCTATTCTGGTGTGTTCCCATGATAAGCCTTTCCCGCAGATAAGCAGCATAACGCACTCAAAAGGGTACCTACAAGAAGCGCATGATGGAAAGTACCTTTATGTGTACGTGTACCCTTTCTCCAGAGAGCTCTCCAGGTGTACCTTTTGGACTTGACTGCCGACAAAGGAAGGATCCCTGGTGTGGGGAGTAGATGGTCACTGGAGGAATTATCACGAGATAAACATTCAAGGCATGGAAGCCGACAAGTTTTTATTATATTTTTTCGTAGATGAGAATATTTTTTTTACCCGCTTTGTGAGTATTTTTTAGTGAGATGCAAATTATGTTTTGGAAAAAGAATGTCGGAAGGACATTTACTAAAACAAAAATAATTAAAGGTGCATTTTTGTTTGGATTAGATTTTTGAAGCTTTTTGGCTTGTGTTTTTCCCTCCTCGTGTATTTGGAATCTCATTGACTAAAACAAGTGGATATTTTTTATGATAACATGAAAATGAAAAAGAGTAAATTAAATTTCATTATTGACATGAGTCATAATTCACTACTCTTTCTACCCGACCGTAAATGAAAGTTTGGTCATCATGAGTTGAATTTAATTTATCTATTTTACTCTAAATAATATTATTTAATGCAGAATCTGCACAATGGAAGTCAGTCAAAAAGTATATGATTCAACCTGAGCATGGTTCCTTAAAACGACAAAGAAAAAAGTGTGGAAGTTAGTTGTTTAGAGATCAACTTTATTGCGGACGCTGCCGATCAGTTAACGAGTTTCTCATAATATTATAATTGCGCTACCAATACTATTTTAAAAATAATTGCTACCCTACTTTTAATTGACAACTTTAAGCCCCACAGGTGCAGTCTGCACATCTTTCCCGTTTCGCATCAACACATATATTCATTAAATGGTCCTGTCTGATTCCTGTCGAGAAACACAAAATAAAAATGTATTATAGTAATTCGTGAACATTATGAAATTGCTTTGAATTGAATGCATTGTCTAAACTTACTATAAACACTAGGGCGAACTTCTTTTGCTTGGATAACTTTCGTCCGCAAAATCTCTTCTGATTCCTTCGCGACATTGAGGAGCTCTTGGATTTGCGCAGGGTCATTTACCGTCTTGTGCTTAGCAAATTCTAATTTAATTTTGGCTCTAGTTGCTGTAAAGTGAGGAAACAATTAGGAAACCATTCAGCTTTTGTGTAATGGGACAGACTGGTAGCAAGATAGGTTTAAAGATAACAATACCTTCAACGGCTTTAGCGTCCTCGTTGAATACTTTTTCTCCAGTGCGTATGAGCTGTTTAAACATGGACAATGCCTGAGGAACCAAAACCATTCAGCGTTACAGTTTAGGTAATTGTAGATGTACGGAATTTAATAACCAAACTTACCTGTCTGCGACTAGCTGTCATTTTTTCTTCTTGTTTTTCAAATACAAAGCCAAACCGATTTGAAAACCTCCTTTAAAAACGAAAACAATTTCCTTACTTTATATTTCGTATTTTGCATTTATCTACAAATATATTTTGCTTTGAAAAGAAAATCCTCTTTCCATCTTCTAAACCCATGTGCTTGTGTTCATCATCTGTTCCCAAACTCAAAATTCAGAACAACATTTCAGGAGCCATCTACAGGAAAAGTCCTGAATGCAATGGTAACGAACTATAAGATTTGATGCACTAAATGATACATTTGCTAGATGACATAAGACACCTTGGATGAGAAACTTTTATCTCCCTATTCCAAGTCCAAGTAAGAAACACTTGGAGACTGGAGATAATATTCTACTTATACCGTACCCATGTTGATATTTGGTTGTTTATGCCCGTGATTTGTTGCACAAACTCCTTTTCCAACTTATTTCCTGATTATTCATGGATCATCCATATTATTCGTTGTCATGGAAAATCATATACCGAATCCTAGTAGAGGACTTTTTCATATTCATTCTTGCTGGCTTTTCAAACTTTTCCGTTAACCTTACATACTCCAAAAAACTAGAAAATAAAAACATCTAAAGTTTCATCGAAAATGAAATAGATTCTATAATATATTTATTATACAAAACACAAAACAAAACCTACTGACCATTTTGGCTAATTGTGTTATGAAATAAATACTACAGGTCGAGAATAATTAAAACAAATCAAAACCAAACATGGCATATAATAATAATATTATGAACTGTGATGTTTTAGCACACTTTGAAGTGGCATGTATGCATAGTTTGAAAAAAAGATAGTTTATATGTGGATTTTGACGCATCGTTAGACACGCCATGGTGGCATTGTGGGCAACACGAGCTGTTATAAAAATGCGAGAAAATGAATTCTATGACAGATGTTAATCATTCTTGGCGACGAATAAATAGCATAAATTGTTTTACAATCGTACTAACATAAGGACTTAAGTAGGATATTTATGGGAAAAGTGCATATCTCTTCCGTAGTAAAGCTTGTTTCTTTTTAATACTAGACAATCAAGCAAACCAACGCCACGAATGGCTGCGTCTTGTCATTTCACAAGTGTACGTGTTCCATACAAAGTACCAAAGGCGATTATTACAACCATTATCTTCAACAGGATCAATCATGATAATCATCTTGCATAAAATTGTGTCTTCTTAGGAAACTCCTTATCACCTGCGCCAAAGTACTATGTATGACGATCATCAGAAGATGATTAAGCTCATTTTTATCACTTTGCATGTGAGTTAAATGGTTCGCATTTATGTTTTATAAGAAAAGCCAAATTGATTCTTTGTTACAAATTGGATCTTCCATCTACAATTCAAGATTCTTTTCTAATTTTGCATCACAATTTGAGCCAAATATCGATCATGGCGTGGCATGTACCGAAAACCGGAATTTGGATGACACATTGTCTGCAATAAATGGCTGCTAAGGTGTTAACGGATGTTTAACAAATGAATATTAGGTGATCAAAACAATCCCAACTGGACTTCATACAAAATTCTTTGATTGCGTGACCTATCCTAATTGGCCACACACAGACCAAACAGTAGTTCGTTGATATTCAAACTGACAAACAGGATCATTCCTGGATCTGGAGTATCCTGGATTTATATCCATAAAAGATTCGCCAATGATGCTTTTCGTGTGTGTATTGTGTACGCTATATTCTATGGTGAAAAATATATCGTATATGTATATTATATGTACTATCAACTATAACCCTACCCTATAACTGCAACAGCAGCAAAATTTTAAGTGCTACACATTGTAACGGTTACACATGTCCCCTTAGTCCTCACGGAACTTTCATTAGAATTGATCCTAGTGTAGAGGTAAAATAGTAAAAGTTATTCATTGTTTGCAAAACACGAGATGTATGGCACGTTGAACATTGGTTCTTTGCCTGTCAGTGTCCGCTTAGTCCGCTGTATAAAACAAT
>JAAXOA010001119.1:0-17354 GCA_036561885.1 Salina celebensis
CATAGGATCTAAGCGGATGAGGTATCCAAAGTGCTGCTGTAGATCAAAATTCTCCAAATATGCTGTTTTCTGATCTCCGATTTGTTCCTTCCGTTGATCGAAGGACGATCTTAATTTGCCGTAATGGATTTTCAAAGCGTTTTGAAACCCTTGGCTGTTAAAGACTGTGTAATCAGGGGCGAAAAAGAGCTTGTATATCATTAAGGCAACCTTATAGTAAATGTCACTGCAAGTCTCCTTAGGGTAATCCAAGTTTTGCTTGATCCATTCTTCAGGGCTGCTTTCCGGAAGCGCTTCAATTTCAAAGGATTTCATTGGAGTACATTTACAACGCTCTCTTCTCTCTAAAACGAGCTTGAGTCGTTTTTTCCTGTCAGCAGCAATGTCAATGGGCTTATTTTCTTTGTTTTCTTCTTCGTCCGCCAAGTTGAACTCCGGTTCCAACTTACGAGAAACGCGTTTGGGTGGCGGGGGTAGCTTTGGTGTAGAACTGGTATTAGAACCTTCTTTAGGTGTTACTGGCTCAAGTTGGCTTCCTTCTCCTTCCTTCTTCTTAAGCTCACTTTTCTCCTTTTCAGGCTCACGTTGCTCCTTTTCAAATTCACGTTTCTCCCGTTCAAGTTCACGTTTCTCCTTTTCAAGCTCACGCTTCTTGTTTCGCTCGCGCAGAACGTGAGCAGGTATGTATCCTGGGGAGTTCAGCAAAGGTTGATACTCAGAAAGATTATCTGGAGTATATCCTGGAGAAAAATCTGGCGATGAAGGAGGATTGGAGAAGTAAGACCTTGATGAGCTTGGTTCTGGTGTTGAAAAGCTCTCGTCATGGATATGTGCTTTCTTGGAAAATACTTCACTAGAATGCACAATAACACTTTCTTGTGCAGCCACAGGTTCTGGTTTTTCGTCTTTTAATGGAGTCTCGCCATGCCGGTCTTCTTCCATAGACTCGACATCAATCACTTCAATTGGGGACTTTGCCCCAGACTCAATTGGAGATGCCATGATGACTAAGTTAAAAAAAGGCTTACACAACCGACTAGCAAATATGACTAGATATTCAAATAAATTCATGAAGTAAAATACTTGATATTTAGGTTGTTTACGAGTAGAAATGCAAAATTAAAGTAGAGGAAGAAAGGTGTTTTACACAGTTTATATACGGGTTGACGAGTACTTCACAGTAGAAAATATTTATTTCATCCAGTGCACACAGCGTAAACAATGATCGCGCTTACTCATAAACGCATCATTGCACCAGTCACATTGATGTTGCACTTGAAAGTGTTGTTGAAGCAGCTGGGTTTCCGTAAAGCTTGCGTGACAAAGATTACACATGCAACTTCTTTTTGGAGCGCCCCACACTTGTTTCTCGTTCAAGTCAGGTTTTTGGGTTACACAAGTGAAATGGTCCTTTGTAGTTATATATTTCTCACCGCACCATTCGCACTGATGTCTCGACCATTTATGAACCGACAAATCTTCCCTGGTATAAGCTCTAAACGGGCAGTACTCACATTTAAAAAAATTGTATCGAAATATATTCGTGCCCATTTCTACACTATTGATATAATACTTCACGTGATATAGAATTGCCTGCGTGAGCAAAGTAAAACTTTTCCTTGCTCCCTAATCAATTTATATTTTATCCATTTTTCTGCTGTATTAAATAATAATTAAAAACCACAAAAGAGAATATGTACTATACTTTTCTCGTGAAAAATGTTTATCACGCCATTTAACGCGTACCAATTACCACGCACGCAACGAAAATTTACAGAGGTTATTGTTTGCTTGAGTTAATTCTTGCTTGCCTTAATTCCCTTGAAAACCTCTAAAAGGGCTCGGAAGTTATCAAAAGAAAGTGCCGAGGAAGGCCCAGCCCAGCAAACTTTTCCTAGGTTGTATCGTTTGTGTTCGTCAGACACTTCCATTAGCATTCGAAATGTTAGTTTACCAAAAATTGACAAATATGGTCTCAAGCGAAATTTCACTATCTTTATTGTTACTTCCTCGTTCCAGAAGTAGTCATCTGCAAGATCATCCTGGGGTGTGGGTTCAGTGATACCTGGATAATGATATTTGCCTGATTCATCAACTTCTATTTGCATCAGAAGACCTTCCATACGAGAAACTAAAGTTTCCACCATGGAAGTTGGAATTTTGAAGAGTGACCGTCCATAAGTTGTTATCTTGGCAAGATGAACATGATCAAAAGCACCGTCCCTGTGTCTTTTGACGAGAAGGCTATCTCCGATTGCTTGTACCGGACCAGATGTCCAGAATTCATCTGTGGTTTCAGGAAATGCGGGTAGAGGGTTGTTTACAACGGGAACCCGAACACGGGGAGTAAAATTTAATGTATGATTCTTTCTGGGTTGTCCACTTGCTAGCGCACAACTTGGCTCACGCATAAACTTCCTTCTTAATTCTACGCACGAGTCAACGCCCATTTTCGCTGAGCTGTTAAAGTTTCGCATAGCGGAAGCCACATTATTGACAACATTTGTCATGCGAGGTTTTTTAGCCACCGATGAAACTGGTATGCTATTAGAGGTTTGGGTTTGTTCAGTCATACCTGTTTCAGACAGGTTACTGCCATCCGATATATCCTCACTAGGGGATGTTTGTTCTAAATTGTCCTCATCACCTACTGAAGGCATGGAGGAAGAAAGGTTTTGTTCCGTGTTATCCATGATGACCGGTGTTATTTTCCTTTTCCGTGAGAAATAAATAATGTTATCGTTTTCGTGTGGTAAGTAAAGTTTTTCTTTTAAAAATTGAAATTCTTTGCTCACGCAAAATTGTTTAACGGAGAAGGTGCGTATATTTCATGGGCGTCCTGAGCAGAGCTCAATTCACACTAAGAAGAAAGGACTGCTGCGTTTCTCTATTTATGAGGGGCCGGAAGTGGACCGTCTGCGTGTGTAGTGCGTGATTGCGTGTTGTTCTAAGTATTTCATACTAGAAAGAAATCTTCTTGCACGCACGATGAAACAGTTCGTTTCTCCGTTTTAAAATATTCATTTTTTCTTTTACTTTACGTGCAAGCGGGCATGAAATACGACTAATATTTTGATTTTTACGGTAGTATGCTTCATTCCATTCTGTCTGCTTCCTTTGAAAATACTTAAATTTATTATCGGAAAGAAGCTTACCATATGGCTGAAAAGGGCAGCACGCAAACCCAAAGGTGTTTGAAAAGTCTGTTTGGAGTTTTTCCCAAAACACACTTGTTTGTCTCTTACAAATTCTACAATAACCGACAGCAAAGAACGGTTCTAATGAATGTATTTTTGTATACAAACGAAAGCGAAACTGAAACGAAGAAAAACCAGACACCACGGCAACCTTTTTAAGGCAAAGATTGCAGTAGTTTGTTGACCAAATGCATTCAATCGTGCAGTAAATTTGGTGCTCTGCAATGAATGGTTTTGTTGTTCGATTGCGTGATGCACGCTTCCATTCAAACTCTTCAACCTTAATGTCAAGTTTAGATATACTTTTTTTGTCCATACTGAGCTCCTAATGAATTGGCTTTACAATATATCCTTATTCCATTTACCTCAGTTTACGATCTGCGAAGTAGAAGTACAATGGAGCTTGAAACTGTATCGTTGGGTTCTCGGGAAATTGACGAGAATTTTCCTTACGAGCGAGCGAGAAAAAAATATACACAGAAGAGAAAAAAGTACATCCAGTTTGTAGCAAACGCTAAGGACGGGTTTAAACAAAAAACCTTTCCCCATTGGCTTTTGACAAAGACACCCACTCCTGATCAAAAACATGCAACTCAAATTGTATTTGAAATGATTAATGCATATAAAAAGGGGCAGAAAACACTGTTTATTCTGGAAGGGGAAGGCGGAAGTGGTAAGAGTCAGTGTTTCCATCAGTTTTGTGCGTTATTAAAACAACAAAATATGTCGTATGACGTAGTTTCACCTACTGCAGTAAACACGACATCAATTGGTGCAACCACTTTACACGGTTACTTAGGTTGGTATTTGATTAAAAAACGCTATGAGGACTTGGTGGACGAGTCTATTTTTCCAAGTGTTAGGGCAAGAATAAAACAAACACAATTTTTATTATTGGACGAAATAGGAATGGTGGGTGCGGCCTTTTTCTGGGCAGTGATCATGAGGATATGGAAAGTGAAATCTAAGAACCCACCAACTGCATTAAGTATCAATAATTTACCGGTTTCAATAATAGCCGCAGGCGATTTCAGGCAATTGGGGTGCATATCGGACCGGAATTTGAAAACTCCAATAAGTGATTCTTTTGCTCCAAACATAAAAACAAGTCTACAAATCTTTGCACAAGCTCACTACCGTTTTGAGCTTCAAACAAACATCAGACAAAATAATGATCCTATCTACCAGCGTATTTTGAAACATATTCGTGAAGAGAAGTTTGATGACGAAGATTTACATGCGCTGGAGACTCGCTTAGAGCAAAACGTTGATGATTCTGAGTTAGAAAGATTTTTTCCGGCTGTGCACATATTTTCGACTAATTTCCAGTGCGAATTATGGCATAAATTTTTCTTATCTCAGCAAAACATTCCGATTAAATTAATTCAACCACAATCAAGTATTAGCTGTGCGGTTTGTACAAAAGAATACCGTCCATGCTATCTCGGAAAAGGGGTCAATGTTTTTGTAACACGTAATTTATTTACAGCCGCAGGGCTTTGTAATGGCGTAGAATCTGTTGTGGAAGATATTTACTACCCAAAAGGAAAAAACAAACCGATTTTTGTCACAATTAAAAAACCTGAGGGTTACAGTGGTGCAGTTCTGGATGAAGACGGTACCATACCAATAGGATTTCAGAAAGATTTTTTATATTGCATGCATAAAAAGAAGAAATTCTTTGTAGAGTACATCCCTTTGAGCAATTCCCAAGCGATTACAATTTGGAAGGCCCAAGGTCGCACGATTAACCCTTTGGTAGCATGTTTTGATGGATTCAGATTGAACGATAACAGATCGGTATATACGAGTTTGTCCAGATGTGGAAGTTTAAGTAACTTGATAATAAAGTCTCAACTACCGTTAAAGGAATATTTTTCTCGCACTCAAAATGTCAGCAATTCTATTTAAGTGTTCGTTTTGTGATAACTATTTCTGTAAAAAGTGTTGCCTTTCTGAAAGTGAAAGTGTGTGTAAAGCGTGCAAGAAAGGTAAATTGCAGTCGGCGGCAAAAATTTTGAAGAAAGTGCGGAAATCAAAGCAGCTTGATTCTTTGAGTGACTATGAATGTTTTGAGCTTTACGTGAGCGGAATAGTTGATAAGAAAGTAGAGCAGTTGAGTCTCATGCAGCAGCTACAAAACTACCTTTGGGATAAATTTGCGAAATTGTAATCTGAAAGAGGTAAGTATTTTTATACACAAGCATTAAAATGGCGCGCAGGCAGGGGTTGCGAAAAAAATATTCATGCGGGTATTGTCCGTATGCGACAGACGAAATACCAACGCTTGACATACATATAGATAAAAATCACGAATGTAAACTTTGCGGTATTGGGGCCGTTGAAATAAAGAAACATTATTGTACATTTTCTGAGAAAGAAGATGAGTACCAAATGGGCAGAGGGTTTACCTTACAAATGCCACTTGATGCACAGGGAAAGCCAGTGTTTAAATTGGTCGCTAGCTCATTTAAAGATACAATAGTTTCTTTTGATCACCGTTACAAAAATGATTTTGCAGACATTGAAGAAGGGACAAGCTTTTTGTTGCGTCCGTTGACCAGACTTGTTAAACAGTATGTTCAGTTCCACTCAGGAATTAGATTTAAATTATCATATGAAATAATATTTTTCAGTCCGAAAGAAGATAAAAATGTACAAAAAAGGTACTCGTCCGTACCCTTCACCATCACGCACCCAAACTTTACCGAAGATAAAATAATGAGCGCAGCAGACTATGTTGAAGCAATATGCAACATACTCAGCCATGAAGTATCAGGGCTTATTATAAAGCGGATGGTGAGGATGATTATTGTAATCATGCTTTATCGGCCAGTGCTTGCAGAGTCTTATATTCCAATTTCAAGTCATCTGCAGAACCGTCAGGGTCTTATAAATGTTCGCAACGTTGATAACGCCCGTTGCCTGTCTTATGCTGTTGCTTGCAGCGTATATCATCCATTTATTTTGTCTGACCAAGGAAACAATATTTATGTTGCAAAAGGGGCAGAAAGAAAAGCTGTCAAGCGTAAACTTGAAAGATCAAGTACATATGATAGGTACGTAGAGGAAATGCAGTTAAAAGACGGGACATATGGTTCAGATTTAAGCGAGGTTGACCGCTACGAGTGCCTAAATGAAATATCTGTATCTATTGTCAAATATAGTAGAAAACAGCAGGCAGTAGTACCCGTACGTTTGACTAAAGTCTGGAAAGACAAACATGCATTCTTGCTGATGATTTCAAAAAATCATTTACCAAAAGAAACAAGAAAGAAATATGCAGCAAATTTGCACTTTGTTTCCATTATTTCCATTAGTGCTTTCATGGGAGCGAAGAAAAAAAATTATCGTGGGGTGTGTAGATTTTGTTTCAGCTTTTATAGATCGATTGATCACGAGCGCCAATGCTATCAGAATGATTTTTCATCAATTACAGTTCCAAAGGATAAGTTTTATAAGTATACTGAGCTTCATCGTCTTTGCGTTCCTCACACTTGGTTTTGTTACCAACTTTTATTTGATGGTGCCCAAGATAATATAAAGATTTGTGGGTTCACCCTCTTAGGATTTAATGCTGATTTTGAGAATATTTATTCGTTTACGTACACGGGAGAAGACAGCACAGCAAGATTTTTTGACGCTTTGCTAGTAAATGCCACATACCATTATAGGGAACATAAAGAGAACCAAATCTCATTACACAAAACAGCTGAATCTATAGCTGAACAAAAGAAGGTAAAAAACTGTTATTTGTGCGGTAAAGAGGTATCTAAATCTAACCCTACGGTATCCCACCATGATCACTACGGACGTTTAATTAATGGGGATTGTGTTGAAGGGCTGACAAGCGGCTCTGTTCGATCATTCCCCTGTAATGAATGCAACTTAAAAATACAACACAAAAGGTTCATTCCTGTATACAGTTTCAGCTTGTCATATCACATTCCATTCTTTCTGGCGCATATTGCAGAAAACAATACTGCCGACATCCACTTGACACCGATGCGTTCCGCAGACACGTATGCTTCACTAAAGCTAAATAATAGACTAGTGTTCATTGATATGGGCAACCACTTCAATAATGAAACATTGTACAGTATTATGAAATCCGTAGATGATTGCGATGTGCACCTTCTTAGTAAGCTAGCACGCGATGAAAAAGAATTTTACCTTCGCAAGCGTGGAATGCCGTTCCCGTGTTTCGCTGAAGGCCTCATGCCATCATTTGAAAACTTCACAGATGTAAGATCATTGAAGGATGAATTTACTTTTGATGATTATAATAACGTTCAAGAACTATACAAATATTTAAATTGTTCTTCGTTGTCTGAGTATGCTCATAAGTCATTAGAAAATGACACTTTCGGCATGGCATCCATAATTATCAACTACTGCAAATTTTGTTTAAAGAATTTCTCTGGGCTTATGCCACTTTACGATTCAACAATTTCACAGTTTGCATATGCTGCCATGCATTTCATCAATCGCTCATGTTACGAAAATTTAACCGATGCCCGAATAATTAAAATTCTTGAGTCATCCATGCTTTGTGGAGTGTCTATTTCAAATACGAGAAAGGTAGATTTTCAAAGTAGTAGACTAGGCGATTGGTGCGTGCCAGAAAAATCAAAAGAATGTTTATTTATTGATTATAAAGCGCAGTTTGCAACAATTATGCTTGGGCCCATGCCTTGTGGAGAGTATCGTCTTTGGTCACCAGATGAAGTAAAAGAATTTGATCTTAACGTTGCAGAAAAAACAGAAAACTACTGTTACCTGGTTTGCTGCAGTCTCAAATACCCCCAAACGCTACACAACCAAACAGCCAGTTTCCCTTTGTGCTTTAATCGTAAGCCTTGGACAGAGAACAATGAAACAAAATATGGCTCATCAGAAAACAACTTTCGAGTAGACTTATCACAATACGATAAAGAAAATATATGGCTATCTTTGAAGCTGCTCAAACTCTTTCTAGATCTTGGTATAGAGTTGGTTTCAATTCACCAGATAATTTCCTACCGGGTTTCAAACCATCTAGCTGAATTTGCGAAGTTGTGCCTGGAGGGAAGGTTAAATTCAACGAATTCATTTTACTCTCGTATCTTTAAAATTTTGCCCACCTTAGCAATAGGTAAAACATCTCAAAAGCGAGATAATATTCGAATAAGTTTACCAAAGAATAGAAAACGAGCAATAAAATTGCTGTCGAAGACTTCGTTTTGCGACGCTATTCCAATCGCAGAACAACTGGCCCTTGTTTACATGAAGCGTTCAAAGTCGCTCACAAGTCGTAACATTTTTATTGCATATCATACATGGATGGAGAGTTGTTTTTTATTGTATGAAATGTTCTATCGTCACATTAGAGGCGTATGGGGAGACAAGGCGCAAATGATGTATGCAAACACTGATTCAGCAATTATTTCAATTGACAACCCAATTGATTACTATGCAGAACTTAATACGCTCTCAAAACATTTGGATTTTAGCACGGTGCCTAAACAAGTTTATTTTTATAATCCAAGTCACAAGTATGAATTTGGAAAATGGAAGTTTGAGGCCTTCTATGTAAAACAATTTCTATCCGCAAGGCAAAAGTCGTATTCAATACTTCAGATTTGCGATACATGTAAGCATTCTGACCACGAAGAATGTAACAGTTGTACAATTTGCAAGGGAACAAGGAAGGGGAAGATTTCACACCAGAAATATCATGACGTTGTTACAAGAAAACAATTTGGCGTATACTTTTACAGACGTATTCAACACAACACTGGGGGTAAAATGACACTTAATACATTTTCACGTACAATAGGATTAAGTAATGGTAATAGAGTATGGACGGACGAGAATTCCAGCTTGCCTCCAGGACATTTCTCTTTAGACCAATAAATATCAACATAAACAATAAATTTTTACCAGTTTATATTTAGAGATGGATAAGAAACGAGTGAAGTTTTCGTACAGCGTTACGTTTTACATAGCAGAAACAAAAGAACTCAAAGATTATAGACTTCCATACTGGGAAATAGTTAGGATTGATCGATTGCGTTTAGAAGAGAACATTTCTTCAATACTTGATCACACACACAGAGAAAAAATCAGGTCACAGAATGGATTATGAAGAGCATGTTGATCCGAGGATAGAACCTTTCTGTAGCATTTTGGTTTATGGCCAAAGTAATTGTGGTAAAAGCTATTTAAGTGCACAAGTGGCCTTGAGGCGAGATGAGATTTTTACGCAAAAACACTCAAAATGTATCATTTTTTACCAATATGAACAATCGTTGTTCACTGATGTGCAGCGAGAAGGGACAAATATTGTTTTAGTCTCAACTAGAGAACAATTAGAAGCAGAAATTGTACCGCGCAGTCTCATTATCTGTGACGATTATCTTTTAACGGCGTATAGCAATGAAAATAGTACATTTATTACTAAATTCTTCCTAGAGCGCTGTCATCATTCATTTTTGACCTTATTCATGCAGAGCCAATTGCTTTTTAGTAAGACAGGAAGACCATGGGCACTAAATGCATCTCATTTTGTATTTTTCAAAAGTTATAACGAGAGCAATGTTGCCAGATACTTTAGAAATTTTGGTAGCGAGTCAGATTTTATGCTGGAAGCGTACAAAAAGGCAGTGGAGGGACGACCATATGGTCATTTCTTTGCCAGTTTTCACGCTCGGACACCCGAAAATCTGAGATTTCGATCAAACATTATACCGGGAGAGTCGGTAGAAATATTTGTAAAAGAAGAAGTTAACTATAATAGCAAAACCAAAACAAAGCGGCCGAAAAATGATTGAGCGAATAGTAACGGAGTTTGATTGGCTCATGTCCATTATAAATACTTCTTCCGTAAAATATAAGCAGCTCATTATGCTTGCGACAAAAGAAGAACTAACATCACTCTTATTGTGTACACAAGTATGTGCGAGATGCAAGCATGCGAGCAAAAGTAAAACACTTAAGGTTTTGCAGAAGATAAAATATGTAAATAGTGAAAGTTGTAGAAAAATGTTTCTCAGAAACGAACGTAATATTAAGCTAGTAGTAAGGTGTGTCTTGCATTGTTTTATTTTTACCGTATTTACAAAATGTCCTCGTGTCATGTTAAAATATACTATATGGTTGATAGAGATAGTTATGATACATACATGCAACGTAAAACAACCATGGAGGTCGAAAAGGAAAAACACCCTAAGCGTATCACAGCAAGGATAGAAAAATTTCTTAAAGTATTAGCTGGTTTAGGAATAAGATGGACCACGCTAGGTTGCGTGTCGGAATCTTCACAGTTACCAAAGGGACTAAATGTATTTCATTACACTGCGTATGCTGTAACAGGGAATGGAAAAGAGCCAGAACTATTTTCTTGTTTTCTTAAGCTGCTTGTAAATTCAAAAGCATTTGAGAAGCTTCTAAAACTCATCTGCTTAAAGATAAGAAAAAAACTCAATGCTGTTAAAAAGCAACTACGGAGTGAGCGAGCAAAAAACAAAATAAAAAATGGCCAAAGTAAAATCTCTCCAGAGAAAGAAGAGGAAAGTGGTCCCAGTACCGACACTTCTCGAGACGACAGCGTGGAAAAATCTAACGGATAAAGGCTACCTTTCGTCACTTACCGCATTTGCTAAGAGCCGAAAATCCGCATATGACCTACGAGAATTAGAGAAGGCATTAAGCACAGAAGAAGCTTTCTCCAGAACAAGACCATTACGCAAAAAATTTCCTCGACCTGCTTATATCCTACACACTCCCAATTTTGCATGGTGTGCAGACTTGGTGGAGATGCAAAACAAAAACAATAACAACGGTACTCGCTTCATTCTTTGTCTCTTAGATATGTTTTCCCGTAAATGTAGTCTTGAACCGTTAAAAAAAAAAAGTGGCGAGCTAACAAAAGTTGCAATGGAGAAAGCTGCAAGACGGTTAAGTAACAATTTTAAGAATACAGCTTTCTATTGTCTAACTGATGGCGGAAGAGAATTTGGCTGCCGCCAGGTGCTCTCTTTCTTTAAAAAACATGGCATTCAGCACCGCGTGCTAATTACAGGTCAAAAGGCATCATTAGTTGAGGTTTTTCAAAAGCATTTGCAACAGTTTTTGTACAAATTTATGACCTTGAATCAGTCTAAAAGATGGCTTGAAGCCTTGCCAATTTACGAAAAACGTCACAACGCAACAAAACACACAGTAACTCAGTATGCCCCAAACGACGTGACCGAGGAACGAAGTGGGGAAATCTTTGGCAACATTTATAAACGTATCATTGAGCAACCCAGGAAACCTCCCCGCTACAAAATAAATGATACTGTTAGAATAGCCGAAAAGGTTAAAATTTTTGATAAAAAGTACAAGCCGATGTACTCAAAGAAAATTTACAGGATTATAAAGGTCCATGATACCTACCCAGTTTACTCATTTTCTGTTTCTTCCCTCGATGGATCACACCCAATAAACTACAAGTTTGTATCCCAAGAGTTATCTCCCGCAACAATTCAAGATGGATGAGTCATTTTGTGTCGTAGTGGCGAGCAATGAGAATGAAGATTTTTTTCCACATAACAACAACTTTCATTTCTCAAATATATTCCCAGGTACATTAAATTTGGAAAACTATGAAGTTGGTCTCTCAAGTATTACGTTTTATGATCGCTTTATTAAAGTTGATCCTACTCCCATTCCAGATCCGGACCAAAACGAAGATTTTTTTGACACAGATAAAAAAGAAAATGAAATTAAAGTTGAGCAAACTCAAAGAAATATTATCAACTTTACTAAAGATAACCCAGACCTCCCTTCCTTTCTAGCATCTGTTATAACTGAATGTGCTGCGAGTAATATTGGCATTTCATTCATGCAACAGTTTAAAAACAACGTAATTGTGAGAATACAAATTATTCTAAGAGCTCCCAGTGGTTGGCAGGTTGAAATAACAGACCCTTTATTATCCATTCTTGGGTTTGAGCAATCCGAGTTTCAAAGTGGAACTTACGACAACACCCTTGAAGTTGATCACGCAAGGTTTGCCGCAATAAAGCTAAATGAGCCCATTGGATCTATCGTGTTATTCAAGAGAGAAACTTCTGCTGTTTACCTTGAGCAGATAAAAGGAACCCCCACCATTAGCGGTATTTTGGGCAAAATTGTTCTTTTGTTGGGAACTGCAGGACACAATATCTCAATAGTTCTTAAGAAAAAGGCTAGAACCATTGAATACAAATATTTTAATCTGATACGTGTTAATTTTTCCAAAAGAATTAACGACTTTATTGGCTTACCGGAAAACTTTGTGTTTTCGGGCCAGGGTAGCATGCAAATCGCGGATAGTATTGTCTATCCTGATCGTAGCGTGTTGCCAACAGAAAAACCAAAACTGTCTTGGCGTAAAGCATTAGTCATGTGCGACATTATAGACGATCAAATAGTAGCGGGAAAAGAAACAAAACTACTTGCTGTTTTAGACCGACAAGAAAGCCAAGTGTTTAAACGTTTTTACCACGCTCCGTCTCAAATTGTATATAAGTCCGTCTGCAAACCATTCATTCATCAAATATCAATCAGTCTCAAAGCAGACAACACCAATTTTTTAGACTTCACAGAACAACCTACTACCGCAGTACTTCATTTTAGAAAAAAACTTCTTGAGTAAGACTTGACAATGGAGTCGTCAGTAGAAATGCCTGGGGATATGGCCCCACTACGTGTGGCTAGTCAAAGTCACGCGATTAGCAAGACGAGGAAGAGAAGAAAGAAAGTAAAAAAGTATTTAACGGGACGGGGTAAGAAAAAAAGGGCCACTGTTAAAGCAACACTCCGTGGGAGAGGAGCAAAGAAACAAAGGAGAAAAAGAGCAACCAAGAAAAAAACGAAGTCAAAACGAAAGCCTGTTAAACGAAGACGAAAGAAAGTATAAATTACTACCACAATGGAGGCGGCTAAGAAGCGTAAGCTGGAGGTGTCGCAGTCCCAAAAGACTGCGGCATACAGCTTAACAAACTTTGATCTTACGACCTTCCCTCCCGTTGATTGTTCGATTCTTTCAGAGTCATATGAGATGGTACAACCACAAGCAAAGACACTGGATGTTATATCCTATTATGTGCCACCAAGTCCCACGCATTGGATAGCTTTAGATCAGTGCAATTTGTATTTGTCTTTGGGCATTAAAACTAAAAATTATACTTTTTTAGTAGCCCCTGATGCCGGAATCACTAACCAAACAGCATTTGGCAATTATCTCCTAGG
The DNA here is from genome assembly GCA_036561885.1 of Salina celebensis. Classification (NCBI taxonomy): domain Eukaryota; kingdom Metazoa; phylum Arthropoda; class Collembola; order Entomobryomorpha; family Paronellidae; genus Salina; species Salina celebensis. The sequence goes on from JAAXOA010001119.1 coordinate 13,455, forward strand.
AACGCTCTGTGAGCAAATTGAGGTCAAGCTAAACGGCGTTAGCATAACACAAGGAGGTAATTTGTCCCACTACTCGGCAATGTTTAACAAAGTATTATACAACTCTACAGACACCTTAAAGGCGAGAGGACACCTGGAAGGATTTTACATGAACACAGACGAGAAAATTATTAACTCAGCCAATAATTCTTACAAGACCTTGCTAGCGCTCGCTAAAAAGGACCACATGGAATTATATGGGAAGCTCCCCGTATCAATCTTTGAGTCATTACGCTATTTACCTCCCAATATTTCTCTAGAAATACGGTTGCGTTTGGCCCCTAACAATTTTTGTTTGAATTCCCCAAAACTCGCTACTGGTCAAACATTTAACGACGCCTTGGATATAAAGCAAACGTATCTAGATATTAAACGTCTTGTATGCCACAGCCGCATAGACATAATGTATGAGACAGCCCTTAAAAGTAAAAAACCTCTGGGATTCCCTCTTATAGATTATGCTAGTACCAGTTTTGTAATTCCTACGGGAAATGTAACGTATACATCTGAAGTCTTATTGAATAGATTACCTACGTTCGCTGCATTCGCTTTGGTAGATTCTAAGGGATTCTTTGGAGATTACAGTCTTTGTCCCTTTACCTTTTTACCATATAACCTAAGCGGATACAAGTTTTCTTTAAATGGGGACGATTTACTTTTTAACAACGCAAGAATGTCAGTAAGCAATAATGATTACATTCGGTATTATAAGCAGCTACTATCCACCAAAAACGAGAGAGGAGAATTAACATGCAATGTTTCCCCGTCGGAATATACTAAGCAGGGTTATTGTATTATAAAAGTGTGGGATTCACTAGATGGAAAGCGCAATAGGACACCTACTCTGGTTGACGGACAAGTTCGCTTATCACTTCACTTTAAGGAAGCTACCACAACTAACTTGAGCTGTATATTTTATTACGAATTCGGAAAAAGAATAGAGATAGAAGGAAACAATATTTATGTAAAAACAGATTCTTTTGAAGATAAGGACTAGATAGTAAAGTTGAAAACGTAGTAAATAGAACTAGGAACATTATTAATAGGAATCTAGGAATTAGGAAATCTTATGTACATAAACAATTGAAAGGAAAATAAAACATTGTCAAAATGGATCTAATGTCTCTGCAACGAGCTTTAACATACCTTGTTGGTAATTTTGCAGACGTTTATACCGTTGCACGCGATTACGCCGAAAAAATAAGATTTCATGGGCGCACTATCGTTGTTGGCGTAAATACGGGGCATTCTGGGACACCTGGTTATCATTGGTGCATCATAATCACGTACAAGGTTGGACCACATATAATTAGCGAGTTCTATGACAGTTTCGGGTATGATCATACCCACTATAACATTTCATACGCGTATCCAATAACACGGTACAACAATATACAACATCAGCTATTAGGTACAAACTCATGTGGAATGTTATGCATCTATTTTGTATACCTCAGGTTTCTCAAGCGTTGCGTGACAAGGCGTGTTTATCGGCTGGGAAAAAACAAGTAGAAAAACGAACGTGCTGCTAATAGTTTTTACCGAAAACTAAAATCACGCATGACGGGCGACCCTTCACCCAACTTCAAGTGCAGATATTTTGGATGCTATCCAAAAGAAGCCCAAAACTTTCATTAAGGCATCAATCATTACCAGCACAATGCCACGAGCACAGAAACCTCCCATGCTGAGCAGGTGCTCTCCAATTACCCCACCACCTAAACGAAATAATGGTCGGAAAAAAGGACCAAGTGCTTCATTAATTACTAAAAAAATACGCAAGCGAAGTACAAACTGTACGTCCTGCTACATTGATTTTCATCGCTACTACATGGCAGTCACCAGCATTGTTGAAAATGATGACATGGATACTTCTAAATTATTATGGAAGAGGGCCAACAAAATAAGAATGGAATGTGAACATTCTGATGACGATGATGAAGAAGATGATGAAAAAGAAAATAATTTGTTAAAAACCTTCATGGACAAGTGTGTGTCAACCATTTGTGACATTCCATCATCCGTTTCTTCACAGCCAAGACCAAGCCCTACACTTAGCCGTTGTTCAATTCCTTCTGAAATTTTGAATGATGTCACAAATAATGTGTTTCAACAACAGGTCGAGCAGCCTGCATTTGCCAACAAACAAAATCAAAACACTTTGCCCCAACAACAGTTAACGCAACATAATATGCAACAGCATCAGCAACAACAACAACGTCAGCCCACACCCGTGCCCATAACGAGGGAACATTTCATTACTACAGGCAGCTCAGCATTTATCCCATCAAACTTACAGCAACATATTGCCCCGTCTAGCTCAACATTCATGCCAATGACACCTAACTTACAGCGTTTTGACCAAGGCGGAAGAAAGGACTTTTCCACCACCATTTGCACGCCTCAGTATCAAATTGCAGGGTATAACGCTGTTCACATCCAGCGTCAATGATGGACGAGCCAACTTCATCCCGTGAGGATGAAGACATCTATCAAATATATACGAAGGAATATGATTTGATTGAAAAAACCTGTAAAAACCTCAATGATCAACTATGCGCAAAGCGTTTTTCTAGTTTCTTAAAGGAACTGGTGTACAACTTAGACAACAGGACACAACGTGAATTCTACACAGAACTTATTTTTGAAAATAATATTTCATTATTTCAACGTGTTCGTGGGGTTTTTAGGACATGCAAAATAATGTATCCGGAAAACTCAAGAGTAGATCTCTGTACGGATTTTTACAGCACAACATTATACCTTCTCAAAATATACTTAACCAACTTTAATTTGTTCGTAAATAACAAGAATGTGCATTATGTAGCTGTGTTTGTGACAAACGTGCATCATCTTTTTACAGATTGTATTGATTGTTCACGAGTGTAATGGCCGACAGTACCATCAGTTTTGTTGAAAATAGTGAAGGTTGTCCCGTGGATTTGTCTAGGTTGCCCCCTGAATTAAAAAATGAATTGGAAAAATGCATATTGCAATACAAAACTGCTCAAACGTGTTTAATATGCTTAAAAGGATTCGTGATTCCCTTTTATTGTTATTGTGAAAGTTGTGGAGTGGTGAACTGGATTTCTATCCGCGAGTTTGTTTCAATAGCAGTTGAAACGTTCAAATTATTAAAATCTCAAAGTATACTCTGTAAAATTGAACATGCTGAAAACAGTTTTTGTGAACCCTGCCATAAAACGAGCATCGACATCCTCAACAAGAAAACGAAGTTTGTATCCCAACAAACTTCAATAACCACATGGAAACCCAAAATATGGTCGCTCGTTTTATCTGTGAAAATCGTTTCACACTTACAAATGCTTATATGGTTTTGTAAAATATGTGGTACAATTAAACAAAAAACTCGCTTGAAAACAAAAACTTGAAAAACAAATGAAAACTAGACCATTCTTTCTATTTATACAAAATTTGACTCTAGACTCTCTACGCGTCTATGTACAAACAATGGGGGCCTTGTTTATCCATTTCTGCCCTAGACCCTACAATCAATATCCTTCTATCTTTTCTTTCTGTTTTTAGTTCTAGTCCAGTCAGGTTCTTAATTTACATCAGATGTGATGTGGTGGGTACAGCGAAGAATATTCAAGGCGGCAAATAACTATATATTTTGAAAGTTTTTGCAGTTGCGCTTCCCCAACGGAGAATCATGGAGAATCACGGTGAATATGATGTAGCTGCAATCCGCGACTTCCGACTGGTGGATGGGCAATATCGCTACTTTATTAAGTGGCGAGGGTGGTTTGAAAGGTAATACCATTTCAATTCAACTTCAGAAATTGGAATTTGAAATGATTTTTTCTCCTTTCAGTGAAAATACCTGGGAGCCACGACACC
>JAAXOA010001120.1:0-17353 GCA_036561885.1 Salina celebensis
CGCCATACTTCGGGCAAGTGAAGTCATCAGCCTAGTACTGGAAAGGAAAACATTCTGGCCCATAGATTCACATTTACTTTCTCCAATCTGGAAACCGAAAGTACTTAAATGAATGTTGCTGGTAGCAAGTAAAATATTCATTAAAATATTTTTGTACCAGCATGAACGCTCGTAAAAGGGAAAATGAATGCAGTCAGTGTTGGAGAATTTTACTTGTATTGCCCCTTTTTAAATGCAGCGTGAACGGAATGGAGGAAATTGCAGGAAGTGTAAATTGGGTGTGCTGCTTATTTAGTTGTCAGATTTTTTCTTAAGTGTTTTACTTTCTCCTCCTCAATTTTTTCGCAGTGTTTTTTTTCGCTGGCCAATATTGGGTGTTGATGTATTTTAACTTTAACACAATCACATCTCTGATTTTCAGCTTCAATAATTTCAAAAATCTATGCCAATGATTTTCTCTTAAAAGAATGGCAGAATTGTGCTCCGAGGGAAAAAAGTGACACAATTTGTACTAAAAGAGCAAAATCGATATTCAATTTCTCTTCAACTCTTTATCTTTAATTTGTTTTCTCGCTCAAAGCCAGTTCATTCTGTGATTTTCCTTTTTTGCCGGAAAAATAGGTCTGTGAAAGATAATGGAAATGTAAGGTTGACGGACACGAATAGACATATCTCCCGTCACATCTTTCATTGTGCTTTCTCCTCGCTTACTTTCAAAAATGAAAAGGCCCAAAAAATGATAAGGTAAGCGATTTCTGGTCTTGATTTTATGTAAACGCAACGAAGGGTATCCCAAAAATGGGGCAATGCTTTTAATGCGAGTTACCAGAGAAAGCACACATGTGTCTGGAATTCTCAACTGAAAGATTCAATGCAAAATAAATATAGAACTTGTAAGCATTGTTGTTTATCTTGTGATATTCTAGAACACCATTTTATCCTGGTTGCCCTGTTGTTTTAGAGAAACTCCATCAGCAGGATTAAAAATGGATATTCTTAAAGCAAATCTGCTATAGAATTGACACATTTTCTCGTAATAGTTCCAAAGAAAAGGACAATATCTTGGATCACGGTAAACTTCAATAGTCAAATGCTCTTTACAAGTCTACAAATGCGAGTTTTCAAACAAATGTGGATTTCTAATATGCATTATGTAGCTCGCTTGGACGGAGAGGGAAACAATACATATAAACTACGCATTATGTTCTAAAGTAACACTACGCCAACGATCCATTCAGAGATGTAAACTGTTCCATTGTTCCTTTCTAGGTTCTTGTAACTTTCAGCTCCTGTAACATTAATGATGAAATAGCGTGGGTGTGTGCGTATACATAGTTTATGGTAGTGTGACGATAGGTATTTATGTTTATGCGGTGGTGGCAACGCTCTTTCACAAATGCCCCAAAGGATTTCCCCACATCCAGTTTTTTCACACAATTTCCCTATTCTGTTTCGGAATGCGGATTTCGTGATGCGAGTATTATGATGTTAACCGAAGAAAGTTCCGTTTTTCACTTTGCATAATATTCTCTCTCTAATACATCTATGTATCCTGAGGGGCATTAGTTTTGCAAAGGATTTAGTGCTAAATGTTACAGGCAAAGAAAGAAGCTTATGCTAACATTTACATATGCTGAAGTTTTACTCGTTTATAGTAGTTCCTACTCAATATCGAACTACTAAACAGGTTCCACAATGAAATCCAACGGTACATTTGTCCACGTTTAAATACGTTTCCACTCTAATTATAAAAATAGTAAAGCCTCACAGTTCAAGTTTCTCTAGTTCATGGAAAATTTCTCGATTACAGTCAAAGGCTTAGATGATGGAGGAAATCCCATATAGTTCAACAAGCCCACAATTTTTTCTTACTTATCCGCTTTTTGCCAAATAAATCTACCCCTACAAAGAAGTGTTTTTGACAGCCAGAAGGCTTGAGAAAAAAATGTACGAAAAAACGTCTGTTTACTAGTTTTTTTTGTCACTATCAACTTTTCATATGGATTACTTACACGGATTTTGAGAAAAATAGAGGTATACAAAAAAAAAACTCTTTAAAAATACTCATTGCGTGGATTCACTTTATCTCGTTCAACTTGAATGAGTCAAAAAACAAACTGGTACATTGTTTTTTACTCTTATATTATGAGTATCTTGAAAAATCTCCAAAATATATCTGACTGTACATGGTACGTGAACATAAAATACCAAAGTATCATAAGACACACATCAGTGATATGATGCACACCATAAAGAAAATGCACACAACGAGCAAAAAAAGGAATGAAACATTTGTACAAAAATTGCAAACCGTCATTTTATATTCTTCCGGTGGAGCATAACACACTCTCCTGATTCCTTTCTCCATTCTCCCATGAGAAAGCAGCCCAAAAGGCGTTCCTCTTTTTGTATAAAAAACGTGCCTTATTAGTATCGCAATTTGGTAAATGGAGAGTTGTTCCCAGCAAAACACATAACACAAATAAGTGAATGAAGAAAAAACTCATTCCTTCTAAAGTCTGACTCTTTTTTCTCGTTTCCGACAAAGAGACATACACAAAAAAAGAGAAGATAAAATAAATTGCAGGACATACAATAACAAGCTGTTTTTTTTCTTGCTCTCCCCGCATGTGACTATTTTTTTCACCGATAAAGTAACTCAGCTTCGTTTTTACTGGGGAAAGTAGAACGATGAGAAGTATTGTAATGAATGGGACTACACTCCACTAGACCAGTCCATTTTGCAGAACTGTTTCCCAGTACAACATCCACTTGAAAGATAATATTGTGTCATGTCATGTGTATGAGGATATAATGGAAAGAATCGTGGAAATTGTAGTGGGCTACTTGGTGTGCTGTGTGCATGTACAAGGTAACTTTGTTGTGGAATTCTTTCCCTTGAGGTACTGATAATGGTGATGATGATGACAAGCAATGATCACTTTCTTGTTGGAAATACGCAGACAACGAAACCTGCTATGGTGGTAACTGTAAGGCGAGTATTTGTTTGAAATACCATTGAATTTAAAGGGATTCAATGCATGTAGCATTTTTATGTGTTGGGTGAAAGGCAAGCAATATTTTAACCAGTCAGAAGATATTAAGAAAAGAGATTAGAAACTAAGAGTGATGATAGTTTAAACAGCACAATCTGTAAGGAGTCTTACTGGCCTGGTTTACAAGGTAAAAAGAAAAGCAAGCAATATTTTAACCAGTCAGAAGATATTAAGAAAAGAGATTAGAAACTAAGAGTGATGATAGTTTAAACAGCACAATCTGTAAGGAGTCTTACTGGCCTGGTTTACAAGGTAAAATACATAGAAAGCCCCGTTGACAACTGCAAAATCGACAGAGATCTGCAAACATTCCGATACAGACACGTAAACCTACTTGTTTTTTTGGCTGTATGATGAAAGTTGCTTGTATCAGCAAAAATATATATGAAAAATAGGATACACGAGTGTATGATGAAAGTAATAAAATGATGATGATCGTGGCACTGTATGGTAGATGGTAACAGATGCAGTTTTTTCTCAAGTGGTGGTAACTACTTTGGCACTAATGCCTAATGACACGGTATGTTATCTCTGCTGTCCTTTGAGGGAAACAAGTGTGTGAGTACATCTGGGAAGAGAAAGTTTTTGTTCGTGTTCAACTACTGGCGCCGTTCCGTTGGTGAAAAAAAGGGAAAGGTTTTGCTTTCCAATGGTTTAGTGAAGGGTAAAAAAATAAATAATTTTTTTACCAATATCAAATCCTTGAAGCGAGTCCCCAGCTGGCTCTAACCCAAATCGGTAAGCTCGATCATTGATGACAAGATTCCGGATGCAGCCACGAAACCCTCCAGTTTTCTTTAACAAAGTCGCGATTGAAGTGGAGTCATCCTGAGAAGTAGACTCTGAGAGTTCAGCGTCTGGTAAGGGATACTCAGACCGGTTGTTTGATGGAAGAGCAGTGGACGATGTGCTACTTGTATCTTCAATTATAGATGCAGAGGCTACAAAGAATTCGTCATTGGTCACACGTGGCCATGCTGGATTGTTAGAATCAGATGTGGACGGGGACGGCGACAAGGAGGACGATGAAAGAGACAAGGTTGTGGATGAGCTCAAAGGAGGAGGTGGACTGAGCTCTGGTTCTTCATCAAAGTTGGTAGGCGTTGAGCCTGTTGAAGTGAAAGTGATGTTACCAGGCCCACCGATGAAAACTGGCTGTCGAAACGTGATTCTTGAAAAGAGACCCTGAAATAAACCAGAAACAAAGACACATTTTAGTGCAAAATGGACAGAGTAAAAAAAGATGAATAATTAATCATTCAAATCAAAGTTCATATATTATTATCGTCAATGTCCATTCATAATGTGAGCAGATTGGACACACTTATTATTTCATTTGTCATTCATCCGTGCTCTTCGTTGAAAATGGGTTTCACTCTAGCTTTTATCACAAAATTGCATTAACAGAGACACGTCTAGTGTGTGTCTTCTCACTTCCCCTTTTCCGCTATAAATGATAGCAATAGAAACACTCATATTTATCGCATTCATTTTCTCTCTCCTCTTTTCTCTTTTCTGCTTTCTCTTCCGAGTTGATCACCGTGACAATAATTCCATGAAAATGATGACTGTCCTTCTATTTATAGCAGCAGCACAAGACACGTTATTAATCAACATTTTCATTTCCAATTTCCCTTTTCCATCTTCCTCTTACCCGTTTGCTTTCACTATATTCCCTTGTGCTCTGATATCACACACAAAAAATGCTTGATATCAGCATAAAAGAAGCATTACATGTACCTACATAGTCGACATTTCAATTTCCGGTGAGCTGTCTCATCTCCCTGTGCTCGTTCCCTTAGAGTGAATTTATTTACGCGTTATCACTAGCCTCTTTCCACAAAATGAGAAACTAGTTTCATCAAATTAAAAGCTATAGAATACAGCTTTTATGAATACTTCGCTATTGTCACATCAATACATTTTATGCTACGACTGTGGCCATACTCGACTTCCTTGTTTGCTCAAATTCATTTCGTTCTTAACAATACAAAGTACAGAAAACTACTACGTGTATTATATAGTACCTACATTAAATTGTATTAACAGTTGTTGTAACGGTGTAATTTATTTTCACAACTAATCTTATTCCCTACTTGTAAGCAGAAAGCCTTCATGAAACTGTAGTACTGCCTGAGGATCGACCTGTGAAGTAATATCAAAACATATTTGGGTCGGAACGGCAACGCCTGAGTAAAGTACTTGAAGACAAACTGCGCATATCCATTACAGCATAATATGTAATATTACACATCACGCCTAATTTTGAATTAATTGCGAATCAGGAACACTTGTGCGCTTAGATTCCAAGTAAACTATTTTGCGGTAGGAGCGATGGAAGTATTACGAATAATAAACATATGCCTGATGAAGCAGCTATCTGCTAAATTGCACATTCCATGAAAATGGTAGATAGAAAGCGGAGTTCTCTGGAACAGTTGCGAATTCAATCTCGCAAATGGTGGCTACCAACAAAAATTCTAGCGTAAATATTTCTCTCCAGACACTTACTTACAGGCAGGTTGTTGTAGAGCTGGAAGAGAACAGTTTATTATTATGATTATAGATTCACTTATGATTGTCTTCACACAATTTAGTTGATTATTATGCAAACCATTTTCGCAAACAAATGATGTGAGTGTGCCTATTACATTGAAGTATTTCCACTTGTTCCATTCTACTCGCTGGCTTTTGTACGAGGCGCTCTTGTTGGTTTCAATAATTTGCAATAAAATATTCCAGGAGCGAGTTACGTGTTCATTGGTCCAACAGTAATGGCTTTATTTACAGCAGAAACGTGGAAGGAAAGTAGAGATTGAGTGGAACTCACGTAGTCTCATAATTTCATTGGATAAATTCGCGATCGTTGTGAAACACAGGTTTAAAATGTATTACGGACTTTTATTAGACGACAAGAGTGGAAATGATTCATCTGTGAAACAAATTGTGGGTGAGTAATTTCAAAAGATAGAAAATTTCCTACCTTACGATCTGCCCTGTGTGAACGGTCCATCGTTGAGCTGCATCCACCCGTCCCACCGGCGTCTCACGATACTGGCACGATTCCATTGCTGAAGAAGCACCGGGGTAGCAGAGCGCACCATCCCGGAACCAGAGCCACAATCGAATCTGAAGGAAATAAAAAGATGAACAGGATTGATAATAAAACTGCTTAATGACAGAATTTTGTGTAATAATTCAAAAAAATACAATTGACGGAGGCTCACCTAAATTCCAAGTATCCATCCCGAATGTACAGCGCCAGAAAGTCTCCAGATAAATCCTCTCTCTCACCGGTTAATAGCAAAATCCCATTTGCCGATTCGGGTCGAAATTCCAAAGATATCTGAGTCCGCCATGTAGGCATCATGCAGAACAGGAAACGCAACCCAACTTTGACCACGGAACAAGCCACTATTATAGCCGCCACCCTCTTCGGGTACCTCATCTGCTCAAGAAAAACAAGAAAATAGACGAACTCGTTATGCACTGCTAACACACATTTTTATTCTGGAAAAGCGTTCCAGGACAAGTTATACACTCAGCAGAGCCACTTGGTCGTCAACACAAGAGTTTCTTCAAGATCAATGACTTCCTTCCTATTTCTGTGGTACTTGATTTTTTTCCTCTCCTGAGCTGGACAGAGCAAGAATTCTCCAGTTTAGGAATACTGTAGGCATTCCCTCTTTCACCGGGGGATTCTTTGCAACACCAGTTGCCAAACATAAACTTCTGATGGGTTTTCCCATCCCTGTTTCACCCATGTGCTCATCACATAATCCCATTTTCTACACAAATGTGTACGACATCAATCCATCCTGGTATTGATGTACCGTAATACCTCGCTTTCGCCAATACAGCCCCCAGCTTAGCAAATATCCTGCATCTCATTTTCTTTTCCACTTCTTTTTTTGTTTCTACAGGTCTGTCAAGAGTGAAAGCTATCCCAAAGCAAACAAAACCGATTTCTTCAGAGAGAAAGTCAGAGGCATTTTGCTCTTTCTACAATTCTATTTCTGGTTCTCAACAGACAGATAAGATATTGGCTTTAGCTGTGCATTACACACCCAGAAGCTAAAAAGAAAATATGGTAAGGCAGTACCATATCGTAAACCACATTTAAGTCTAACGTAGCAAAATCCAAAATAGATAACATCAGAGCTTGATGTGTACGCCAACGCGAAGCCACAACATTCCTTGAAAAATATAGCTGGCAGACAATTGGTATAAATAGTTTCTTCTACATAACGTACACACACATGCTTCCCATACCGAACCATCCCAATAAACAAAAAAAAACTTTCTCCTTGGTTTTTTTCTTTCGTTCCCATTCATCGAAAATATATGAAAGAGAAAAAAAAGTTCCTTGCTCCATTACATTGCATTTCTTTGCTGTTGGTTAGAAAAACTTTATCCACACGTTTTACTGTCGATGGAAAATGTTATAAAGAAGCGGACAGGCTATTATTTTAGAAAAAAAAGTTCCTTGCTCCATTGCATTTCTTTGCTGTTGGTTAGAAAAACTTTATCCACACGTTTTACTGTCGATGGAAAATGTTATAAAGAAGCGGACAGGCTATTATTTTAGGTTTGGGGAAAGTACGCGAGAGCGTATGTTATTCACCGAGAGAACCCATGTAACAATATTGTATGCAAGAAAAGTCTAAAACGCGAACCGAAGTGCAGCAACAGCTTTCCCAAAAAAACTTTCATGTGAACGAAAGAAACAAGAAAATACGGCGTGGAAAAGTGTAAGCAAACTTATGGAGAAAGGTAGAGAAAATTCATGTCTCCAGTTAATAATGTAAGGGTTCAAAAAAGGGGAAGAAAAACAGACAAAATGAGTTTGACTAACAATACAAAAGGAAAGCTACTCAAGCCGGGGAAAGTTTCAACTCTATGGGAACATAAAAATATGCAGGTTGTAAGGTTATTGTACGAACAAGAAAATATTTCTCGTGTTATCGTTATTTTCTATTAAATTTTTGAGCGCTACGTATTTTTTTTCTCTTGCTACTAACGTAAGAAAGTCTAGATGGGAAATGGTACCCATAATGTTGTTATTATGCAGGTGAAAGAAGGGAGTGCACAAATAAGATAAAAAAAGGTAGACAAAAATCAGTCTAAACACATGGAACTCTATATTGCANTTCTCTTGCTACTAACGTAAGAAAGTCTAGATGGGAAATGGTACCCATAATGTTGTTATTATGCAGGTGAAAGAAGGGAGTGCACAAATAAGATAAAAAAAGGTAGACAAAAATCAGTCTAAACACATGGAACTCTATATTGCATTAAGGTGCGTTCTGTTACTCTGCACGCACAGTCTATAATGCTGTGTAAATAACGTAAACAACGGCCGACAGCAAATTGTATATGAGCAGAGGAAAAGCAAATTTTGATTGTGGGGGTTACTACACAATGGATAGTAAAAGTAAATGAAAAGATCCAGTGTACAAATAGAATTTCGTAGGAATTCTAGCAGCAGTTGCTAGGTAAACGAGCCAGTGTAATATCTTGAACACACAGCTTTCATTTTATATTATATGAAAACTACTTATATGGTAATAGGTACATGGATATTATGTTTATAATGTAGCTGCCCGTGTCCATGAACATCGTCTGAATCTGAATGAATACACTTCTATTAATTATTTAGAGTTTTCCCAAATTGTACTGGGTAGCGAAAAGGACAGGTTGCTGTTTCCAGAATTAATGTTGATAGAAAAAAATAAATTATTATTTATTTTCCACAAACACACGTGTGTACCTGGAATCTTTAGCGAGTTTTTTATCTGCCAAGAAATGGGAAAGTAAAAGTATTTATATCGATACTTATTTCGTTTTCCTTAACGTCCCGTCAATCAACTGGCAGCTATTCCACGTTTCACTTCAAAAGCAACAGGATGTTTGATAGTTTCACTAGGACTCCATTCCTTTTCTCAATTCCACCATTAAATCGTATTATCTCCACTACACCGAACCTGTTTAGCAAATATTTTTCGGTAGTGAACGAGCTGCTGGTGAAAGTACGTCTTATATATACTCTTCCTCTTCGCGAAACTTTATTCCCGTCAAGCGTGTCGTTATTGCAACAATTTTAAGACTCTCCCCTGTATCGTAAATTTGTTGGGAATTGTCAATGAAGCGTATACGCAATAAGCTACAAAAGAGAAAAAAAAATGCGTGGAGAAAGCAACACTGCCAACGTTAAAAGTAAATATACCGTTTTGGCAGTGTTTTATTACGACTTAAGATGATATAAAGAAAAAAAACTGAACCAAAATGCAATGTACCTCTTTCACTTGAGTATCTGCTTCTGTTTAGATTGTAAAAATGTAGACGGCAAATAAAAAAGGGGTAGTTGAGCAACCAATATAATCAGATGAAATGACCGTGAGAGTTCCTGAGGGGCGTTGTTTTTTTTTTCTTCGTTTTTTTGTTTATTGCCAATCTACAGTGTCAGGACACTATAAACTTTGTCTGCTCTTGGAAAATAAAACTTGATAATGATGATGACCATCTTGATGAAGAAAAATTTACGGTTCACGACCAACTTTACACTATCGTCCATTTAAAATGGCAAAAGGACCAAGAAAAAAAAAGTTTTACAATTGGAGACCATATATTGTAGAGTTTTCCTTGGTGGAAGTGCTTTTTTGGAGAGGTGGATGAAAACAGTTTAGCCAAAGAAATGACCCGGGACGCTAGTAACACTGGGAATGTATGAGTCCCCAAGGAGATGTTATACTTTTACTTATGTAACCTATTATAACAAAGGACACATGATAGTCCTGATCCTGCTGATCGTTGTCATCTATTTCACTCGACGATCCTATGAAAATGGATACCTCAAACGGGGTAGGGGTCGGTACAGTGGTAGAAGCCCATTATCATTTAACCATAACTACAATACTTTTGTGTGGTTTGGAATGGAAACTGGTTCAATTTCATCTATTCCGAGTTTTTACTGCGGAGATGTGTCCATTCAACAAGCAAATAAATTGGTATAATTTTTTACTGAAATGCCGATTTCATAGATTAACTTGGGACTATTCTTTAAAAAGTTTTCTTTTAAAGGCAAGGACAAGAGTATTTCAAATTAATACAGTCGCAAATGTCAGAAACATTCAGATTAATAATTTGTTTAGGTATGTATTATTAGACTTTTGAGAGAAATTTTAACGAAAAACTTTTCCTGGAGAAAAAGGGCTTTTTCATAAATCAACTGTTAAGAAAGACCAAAGCAATTTTCTGTGTAACTGTTTCATTTAAGTATTTTTTGGCTGGTTAGCTGCTCATTTAAAACTCTATTTGAAAAGTAACGCATCATGATATTTCGTTTTTAAACAGAAAAATGAAGAATGACACGAGAAAACCATATACAACTTTTTTTTGGCTAGCAACCAACATTTTTCTTCCGGACTGGAAAAAAAATGTCTCTTTTCTTTACCAGTTGTGTAACTTTAAATTGAAAGGAGAAGTGACTTTATAGGACCATTTCATCATCCACATTGTCATCATCAGCCAAGTGGAAAGTTTTACTCAAAAAGAAAAAAAAAGTTTCTTTTCATTTTTCCTTCCCCAGAAGATCAACAGCTTTCTTTTTAGTTTAAGTCTTTCTATTCTTTTTAAACAGAATTGTTCCAAACAAGTGGGAAGGTTGACGGAGAGAAGCAGAGAGAGAGAAAAAAAATGCAAGAAAATTACAAAGTCATTTTTTTTCTCGTCCCTTTCATCTCGCCTTTTCAACTGTAAATTATCAACTAGTCCCATTTTATTCTTGTCATCCAGCATTTAGAATTTTCCAGACTAATGAACGGATTTCCATCCATGTTTTACATTGTTATGCTGGAACGAAAAAGATACAGGTGAAAAATACTTAAAAATAGAGTCTAGGTTTGTGTTTTGGATATCATGTCTCGCCATTATTCAAAGTTTTTCCTTTGAAAACTCCGCTAAAATGAAATTTCGAGAGAAAATGCTAAGGGGAATGGGAATACGGAAGTATAGAGGAAGAACAATTAATTGAACACTTGAGTTGACATGACAGTCGGGCCTTTCTCCAGCTTGTCCCAAAATGAAACCGCGACAAGGATCGGATGCACTTTCAGCTGAAAATCTACAGACCAAAAAGTACGGAAGCAGAGTGCATATCCCTCTGAGAAGATGATTGCTTCTGGTGCATCAGCTTTCACCAGGGTAAAGCTTGACTACTTTCAGCTTCCTTATTCAAAAGAAAATAAACTATTGTTGTGACAAATTTTGTAAAATGATGAACGATTCTAGTTTTTCGATGTGTTCCTATCGGGAGGCTTGCAACTAGGGAAACGGCTTCTCTTGACTGTTTTAGAAACTGATGGATTGTTCCAACTGAAGAAAGCAGATGAGAAAGAGAGCACAGAATAATCGTAATATAAGCAGGATGACGCTGACAATTTGACAATTTTCTCTTTTTTTATACAAACACACGCCAAGGCTGTTCTCCTCCTCTGGCATCAAACTTTCTTTTCTCTTTCCCATTATAATAGACTTGATAGACAAAAACAGATAATGGGTAGAGTTTATAAACGTGTATACTTTCCGACTGTGCCTTTTTTTCTCCTTTGGTTGTTTTGGCAGTGGCACATCTGCTACAAACGTAAAAGGGTCCATTTTCTAACTGTTATATCAGTGCTGGTGGCACTATAACTGGAGTTTTTATCTCTCTTTCTCTTTTTCTTTTTTTATAACCGCTTTTTGTAATAAACCTACTTGGGAAGACAATACTCTGTAATCTGACGGGAAAGAGGTTTATAACAAAAATCTCTCCTGTGTTATCTCCAGTTTCGCCCATTCATTTTGTTCTTCTGGACTCCCATCACACACATCCACAAGAAAAGAGGTTGATGATGAGACTGATGACGAGTGACGGGAGAGAAAAAGGCTTGCTTGTTTCGTTGAAAAGGCATTATTACGGTTACGGTTATCGTCACAATATCAACTTGCCAGTCATCATCGGCGAAAACCTTATAATCATGGTTTTAACAGTCTCTTCGAGATACATATTCATGCTCACGGCAGTTTTCTCCGTTTTTTATGCTTGTCTACTAATTAGAAAGGTACAAAGCGTCTGCCAAAAAAGGAGTGTGCTTATGGCGACCATGTCGTCATGGTAAATACGAGGATTACAAGTATTTTTTTTATCAAAGCCGACCTTGTACAAAGATTACAGTACTTGGGAATAAAGATGTAGAAAATGAATGCTTACCAATTTCGCAGAATGTTCCTCGTGTGCCCATCGGACATAAACAGCGGTATCCCGTCATGCTCTGTTCCATTCCAGATTCAGTGGAAGGCTCTCTTGTACAACTGCCCCGATTACACTTTAAGGGACACTCGATAATCTCTTGTTTTTCTGTTGTTGATGGAGCCGTACTGCTCATAAGTGTTGTGGTACTTGGACTGAGTGATGTAGTTTCACTGCTAATTGAAGGTTTCAAAGTAGGAACAATATCACCGTCCTTGTTTTTCGACCAAGGAAATCCTTCACGGATAGCATCTCCGTCGACATAAGAGCTAGAGTAAAAGTCTGTGAACTTTGGACTAGCTGGTGGAGCATCTCCACTATTGATTTTAGAAATGGATTCCGGGGAAGCCATGAGAAATTCGTCACTATCTACTACTTCCCCGCCAGCATCTTTCCCGACCGCATCCTTTCCCGCAGAAGAGGACGACGTTGTACTGCCAGATGTCAAAGCTTTCAACTTTTCCAGGTCTTGTTCTCCCTCTAAGCTCAGCTCATCTTCGTCATCCTCATCTTCATCGTACTCCTCTTCTGACGAGTCATCCTCTCCATTCTTTCGACTCTTCCTCGTCATCTTCATAATCATCTTCATAGTTGTCATCCTCTCCATTTAGTTTATGTCCGTCCAACAAGCTTCCCTCTTTGAGGGCTTTTCGTCCCACGACACTATCGCTATTTGTACTTTGCTCAGAAGCTGCCTGTGGAATCCTCGTTGGAACTGGTGGAACTTGGGCAAAACTGAAAGCCCCTTCGGCCGCTTTGTTCATTGCGTTTAATACTGTATCCGCTGTGATAACTTTTGGCCTTTTTGGTTTTTTCGTCATAGGTTTGTTCCCCGACAAACTTGCCAGGGGCAAAGGAAGTGGGCGAACGTTACCATCCTCAAAATCTAGACTATTTGCTTGCTTGTTTGCTCTGGCGGCTGCTGATACAGCACCTAGTAAAGTTTTCCCGGGACCTCCACTACTTCGTTTGTATTCTGAGTTTGTGTCCCTTGTCACTGTTGTGCTAGTACGTGATGATGACGAGGACATTTCTCCGTCCTTAGTTTCATCCTGTTCTGATTTCACTTTACTTTTTGCTTGCAGTTCCAAAAGTTGATGTTGTTGTTGTCGTTCCAGTCGTCTCCATTCCTCCTCCTCCTCTTCCTCCTCGCTGCTGTCACCCGACAGCGTCGTATTTGTGAGTTCTACACGAAACAAAGATAAAAAAAAATGCTGAAGTGAAACCTCTTCTCGTGCATGCTACACAGTTATCCAATTAATTAATTATGAACGAAAACCTCCCATGCTAATTCAATTAATGGACAACAGGACAACAAATTCACCCTTCTCCCTTGCATGTATGCATACCATAAACAAAACATTTTTATTCTATGTAAGTGGTTAAATATGGGCAGCAGATATTATAAAAGTATGAAATGAAATATCGATTTTTACTCCAATCCTACTCTTAATTTTCTCGTGTTTCCCCAAATGCTCCCGTTTTCATAAAAAGACAGTGTCCCAAGCCCGCACAAAAAACATGCCATTCAAATGTCACCAGCAGACTTCATTTTCATGTAACAATTTTTTCCGATTTTTTGTGGAAAATAAGAAAGTAGAGACAGCAAAGATAATGATATGACAGCATCGCCCTATGGAATATGATGCTAGCAACAGTACAAATGAACATGCTACTATTTCATGTTTATATTATATTTTTTTCTCTTTTTACTTTCACCCGATTGTTTCCATGCAACTGCGTGATGCGAAATGAAAATATAAGCCACTATGTGAACACAAAAAAAGGCTTTATGACTTATGACAGTTGAAAACACTGTCAAAGTAACAAAAAAAAACTATCCTTTCATACAATAAAGAATACTCAGTGATCCTCCAGTTTATAGTAGTTGTAGTAACTGTTACCGCATTGTCAGGGTTAGTTTTCACTATCGCATACATTATACTGCCACATAATCAAAACTTTTCTTTTTTTTGTTAAGGGACACATTTCTTGCCTAACAAAAAGCCGCCTTTATTGAACTTTGTTCATAAAAATGTCACGCTTCTTGGTTATATACTGTGTGAGTTGAATTTCCACATTGAAAACATTCTTCCACGAAATGCAACAGACAAAAGAACAGAAGTAAATAATATGTAGGTGGAAACAACAGAACTGCTACGCGCACTACTACATTTTGTCATCAGCAGCTTGTGTAAAATATAAGCAGAAACAGGTCGATAGGCCTTTATTGATCTGAGTTTTTTAATATAATCTAGACTAATATAAAAATGCATTCCTTTACATATATTTTCCTCTCAAGGAACCGTATAAGTAGCCGTCTTGAGAAAAATATGTAGCATAAACACTTTACTTTTCCCATTTTCTCTTGTTCCAATTTCCTCATAGTTTCACTTCCCTTTTTGTGTCCACAGGCGGTACGTTCCCTTCGTGTGTTGGTGAAAGACGAAGAAAAAAGAACAACAATGGATGTCGGTTTGCAGGAGAAAAGTAACGTCGGCAGTTACAACAACACACTCTAAATCATCATACCTGTCGGATACAATACTACAACATTCACTAGATACTATTTAGAAAATTTACCTGAACAGTTTTGTATTAGTTTTGTACACTAGAAATTTCTCTGTCTTTATTATATTTACGTTTGCCAAGTGTTTGCAGAGAGCGAAAAGGGAAACGAACTGCAAAAGTCATTACACAGTTTTTTTCTCTTTTTTTAGAAAGCCTTTCCACGTTCTAACTTATCGTTTGTAGTTTTAGACTAGGCTCAGCACAGATAATGGTATTCCGTGTGCGTAAGCTTCTTTCGGTGAAACCTTGCATGCATATTGTATACAACACGGGGAAGGGATTACTTTCTCTTGTCCAAAACGCACAATAAAATCCTTTGCACACCTGTGGACCACTGGAAATCGTGCGAGCCTGTTAGGTAACATTTGCTGAACGGGAATAGTGGAAAGGCTGCGCTAATGAGGTGAAATGAAAGCAGATTATTACATTTTTGAACAAAAGCCTGCCCGATTTTGGAATTTTATTGGCTATTTTACTATCCATTGGGGTATTTAAGGGTCTCCGTAAATTTTCCGATTCAGCAATATTTGACGTTCTGACAACTGGATCATAAAATAAAGTATGAAAAAGGAGAAAAGAAATAACAAGATGATTTGTTCATGTTAAACGTGTTGTTGACAATATATTATAGAGAGAACTACAGGAAGTAGTCTGACTCTAGATTGGAAATGAAACTGAATTTTATTGTTAGTTTTTTATTACTTTTTCTGAGCTACTCGTAAAAAAGTTTTCAGACCGGTCAAAATGTGTAATAAAAATCCACGCTGATGAAGAATTATTGGCACAATAAACAACGACTCGTTATCGGACTGAAACATCATGATTCAGATTATTTCAAACCGATTTCAAATAAAGATTTCTCCCAGAAAAGACTGCCCCGAATTTCAAGTAAAGACCTTTTGGTAATGATAATGCTGCTGTGAAAATGAACTTCTCAGCGTCTCAGATTGTGTCATGTCATAACTGGTAGTTTCGTCTGTCGTGAAAATTTTGTATGCATTGGCGAAAGTTATGCAGATAATAATTTCCACCAGTTCATGCTAAAATTAAACCAGGTGGCAAATTCATTTTTAGAATCAGAATTAGGAAGGAGTAAATGCATTGCACAATAGCACAATGCACGTAAATTTTGTTGACAGGTTGCAAATAAGTTTCATTTTCATAAACAAAGCTTTTTGAAGCTAAGCGTCAATTCCCACATCGCATCATTTTATGCTGACTAACTTTTTAGCATGTTGTGTAACTTACTAAAATTCAATGCTCAAGGTAGTGACAAAACCGCTATATTCTACTATAGAAGGTTTATTTTTAGCACTGGAAATGAGATCATCAGCTTTGTGCCCTTTTCTTGGCGCATATAGCACAGTTTTATAAGCATTGTTGTAAGAAATTAACATTTTCCTGTCAATACATTTTAATTTTGTTTCCGTCACATTTATGAAGAAATATGATCAGGACTGAAAATAAATTTGATCGATAGGAAATTACGTTTGCAGCTTTAATATTTCATACTGTCATTCAGTAGCCTACTTTCTTCTCTTCCATAATTTAATAGCACACTCTTTCATTAGAGTCTTGTTAACCGCATGTGTTGGATTACTTTGTACTTCATGCTCGACAACAGCACTAGCTCAAGTATAAAATGCAAAATCAATACAAAGGAAAAATAATAAACTAATGTACAAAACTGGGAACGGTCCAATCGATTACTACCAGCAAATCGTACGTAAATTTGAAAATAATTTCGTCATGCCAACTTATTTTAGGAGAGAAAATGAATTTAGCTTGTCTCATTGGTAAGCTACCCACCCTTCAGTCTAGCGTACTTGATTTACAGTATCATGGCTTTTCTAAAAACAAAAACCTTCTTGGAAGTATTGAACCATTAGTCTTCGTCAACGAAAATGGCGCCTTCCCGTTTTCCAGAAAGGGAGGAAATGACAAAAATCTCAAGTAAAAAACCTGTACGGAAGCACATGTCGTGTGTGTATGCATATGTTGTAGCAGTATGTGTACAGGTTTTCTCACTCAAAGAATGCAAATAACTTTCACCACAACCAGAAATAGTAGGAAAAAACTAAATATTTAGTGTTTGAATTGTGAGCACATACACAATTTGCAATGTTCATCGCTAGAAAGAAAGGGAACGTGCTTCATCGTCATCAAACGAGGACAATCGCGTGTACATCAGCCTTGGTGGTTTTTAGATTTTTAGATAACGTGAGTTGCAGAGGAGCAGAGGAGGCATTCATGTTTCTTTACATTTTAGGTTTTTCAGTAATTTCCCTGATTTTTTTCTCTATTCAACGGTAACCTCTACACACGAGATGGTGTGTAGAACAACATGGGAGAAAATAGTAGCAAGAGAGCACGTTTAACGTACGTGTGACCTAACGAAAAAGAAACACGGTGAACGTCTTTTTACTGGAATAAGACA